>OZ017739.1:127136531-127286531 GCA_963969285.1 Odontomyia ornata
CAAAATCAAATGCATGCATTCAAAGTGGCGGCTGTAATGTGACGCCTACGCCCGGGAATCGAAGTGATTCCGATCCCGAACCCTTGCAACCGGCCAGATGGATATGTCCTCGAAGTACCAGCGGACTTCATCTGTCGTGCGGATATCGTTGTGCAGAAAATATTTTTTTTTCTGTCCAAATATTTAGATCTGTGGATATAAATATTCGAAATATAGAATTAATCCAAACCCCGGCACATTTCGAGACATAGCCATCTGGAAATGCCCCTCCACCGTGGCCATCGAGAAAACTATGCCACTGGCGACAACTGGAGAGGCACATTGCCGCCATATGGCGGGCCATTCCACACACAGATGTTTTGTCCGAGGTGACAACCTGGGATTTTGACAGCCACATGGCGGCGAAGGAAACAAAAGAACTTTTTGTGGTGATCGATGGTTCGTGATCGTAGGTTGTGCTGTATAGAACGTTTCAAGTGCTTTTCTACCTCTTAACATACTTTCGTTGACGATCGTTTGTGTGTAGGATTTGGTCGGAGCGAACGTACTCAAGAAAACTGCAAAAGGGAACATCAAACACTTGAGAAATTCACCGGAACATTGCCTCAGGCTAGAACAGGGAACTCTGTCAAACTCAGCAAGAAGATCAACAGGCTCCAATCATGAAAGAGGTGAGCGGAAAGGCACCAGAAGATAATAGTCAGGCGAAAGGTGACCATGCGGGTGAAAGCAGCAGTGCTGTAAAACCATCAGCAGTGGCAGAAGTTAAAGGCAATTTGTAAATTTATTTTGCGTGCGCGAATTGGATGCAGCCAGTTAGTCCACCATCCATTCTGGCTTTGTGATCGGCTTTATCATTGCCAGGTGTTGCAGTTGCCTGTCGCGAAACACTTTCCTGAGTGGCCATATTGGCAGAACGATTTCGCGATACTTATTTGTTTTCCGAAGCTCGCACGTACAGACGACTCGTTCAATTTGTTATTGTATTTCTCACCTTTACCGCTATGAAAAAGGTGTAGACATACAGAGTACAATTTATTGTCCCGAATCTGCCTCAATTACAATATAATACGCGTAACTGATTGCTCGCATATCCTTTTCAACGCGGCAACCTCTTCGCAGACCAAATGTCACTACCAGGCCAAATATGTAAAAGGAAGAAGTGTTCGACTTGATTGTAAATGATGAAGTCAGATATCCTAGATTTTTACCATTAGAAGCTATTGCAATTATGCGTAGGCTGCTTCACAAGAATCCTGAAAGAAGATTGGGCTCATCGGAGCGGGATGCTGAAGATGTGAAGAAGCAAGCATTCTTTAGATCCATTCAATGGGGGTTGATAATTATTACATAGGAATTAATTTAATTTTTATTTCGCATATACACACACACCCAATATTACTACGATACTATACTATTAGGATGTTATTATTTTTAATGAAACAATTAATATTATGAACAATAATGTTTTTCCGATTTCCTGATTTTATCTTATTTTTGCGTAATTTTAAAGAATTTATTTTATACGGCTGCAAAAGCATATCTACTCGTATAAGGTCGATTATTATCCATGCATGTATCTTATGAAATATATATTTTGTGTTTGTTATTTCAAATATTGTCTCTTTGACTAATTATATACTATAGACAAAAAAAAAAAGATGTGATAATGAATGAAGTAAAAATAATTAAAAACAATTAAAAACAACAAGTACATAATTTGCTAGAGATATAGGAACATTTTTTAAGACAATTTTCTTTTAATAAGTGGGAATTTGTCTGTTGTTTTTTTTGTTTTGAGTAGTTACAAATACACACGTTCTTTTCAACAATTGCAAAACGCGTTTAAATATTTCCTACGCTTTAGTAAAATAAATTCTCGTGTAGCAAAATAAAGGGAAATATTTTTTGGTGAAATTATTATACAGACACATATTATAAGAGATAAATTTGTTAATATTTTTAACGGGGATAAACTCCGATTCAAAACAAGATCTAGTTATGAGAATGGATGAAAATTATGAAAACATAATTATCAAATCTATTTTAAGGAAATCGTCTTCGTAATTTTTACCCTTGAGAATTTTTAAATGAAAACATTAAAAAGTATAGAATTCAATGAAGATAAAGTAGAAATGAATAAAACGGAACAGAATGAAACATTTATTGTATTTTATATAAATTATTCTTAATACGTTCATCGATTTAATACTATAATATTATTATTGTATTTGCTCTTATTTTTAATAATGGCAAGGAAATTTGAAATTTGAAAAAGATAATGATTAAATATTACATTTTATTGATACTAATGTTAAATTGATAAGGCTAAGAAAATAATATGAATTGCTAAAACGTTAACCACGACTTTCCTTTTCAGTGACTCGTTCTTTTTCAGTGGGAACCGAGAGTGTAGGGTAAGTATGCCGTCGCGAGGGTAGGGTTTCGACAAATCCGCTGAAGTCGGTTTCGCGTCGCGCGCGGTACGCGGTACCTTTGATTGTTTCGTCATTTCATTAGAGTAGTTTTCGTCGGTTTAATTTCGAGTAGCATATTTTTCGGTACCGCGTCGGTGATTCGGTAACGCGCCTATAGGATTTTGTAGCGTTTTTGATTTGAGATCTGTGGAGAGATCACATCCAGAATTAACGTAACGTAGGTTTCCCGTTCTGGATGAGAAATTGTTGACGCGTTTGGAAAACGGGCATGTTCAGGTGACTGAAATATTGTAATTGAGCGTAACCCATTCGGAGACCCGCGACCGAAATCCTCTCCGAACTAGCTGGCCGACAAGCAGTCACCGCGTGAATGGGTTACGGTGCACGGATTGGTTGACCTGTTGGTACCATCCGTTGGCACTACTCAGACTTAACGTCTAGAACCGATGAGAGGTCGGTTCCGCGTTCGAACTTGAAAAAGTAAAATCATTACAAATGGCGCCCAACGTGGGGCCTAAAACATCCTAAGGGGGAAAGAACTTCGCGTCTTCTGACGAGTTGGTCCTTTACGGAGGATGTAAGGTACTTTGGTACTCGAGTCCCACTATCAGGAGCAGTGGAGTTGTGTGATACACATTAGGAGTCGCTTCACGTGAGTTGTAGCTTCCGCTCTCCTTTGATTGATTTTTTTTTTTCGCGACAGATTCCTTCCGATGTGTTGTCCCAGCTTAACCCCTGTAAGGACCTTCTATTTTCTTGATGGAACTGCCAGTCTGATGGGTTTACCTATCAGCGTGGACTCTCAAGAAAATAGAAGGCTACCTTGCCTTTATGTCGCGGAAGGATTCTAACTATTTCTTATGCGTGTTAGACGAGTGGTATCGGTTCAACGTTCGGTGGCGTATGCTGGAGTTGCGAAGCCCGGAATGCTTCCACGCGTCGGGATATTTTGACCGCGTACTAAAATCGTTACGGTAGCTCTACCACTTGTCTCGTCGAGTCACTTTAACGTAGTTTAGAGACGGTTTTTTGTAATGTATGTGGGTTTAGGGGATATAATTTCGTAAATCGACCGAAAGCACCCTTTCTTCGGCAGATTACCACGCACTCTCTTTTCCCGTTGGAGGAGTCGACCACTGAAAAGGAAAGTGTATCAAATAAATTTTTTTTTCCTATCATTATCGGAATAGCTCGCCACTATCGGCCACTAAAATATATTTCTAAGTTTCCATTTATATTAAGTTAGTAGTAGGAGTAACTTACCTTGTTATTTTTTTTAGGAATACCCATTGGCAACACACCCAGCAAAAATCAAAGATGGCAACGAAGCGGACCCCAGACAAGCGTTGGACCAGATCCAAAACGGTCCAACCAGCTAACTGCGGGATCTGCTTCGAGGACGTAGTGGAGGGGGTACACAGCGTGCGATTGGATTGTGGACATCTATTCCATCGTGCCTGTGTACAACAGCTCCTCCTCACGTCAGAGAGTTGCCCATTATGTCGGCGACCCATCGAGCGGTCTGCCCTAGACGTCCCCATCGGAACGCCCCTACCAACGCGCGGAGCAGTGGCGAAAGGAGTTCCAGAGGCCGAACAGTCCCAACCACTTTTAGACCTGCAAGGAGCCGTAGGCGGTGAAGTTCCGGCCGCAAGTGTCGTGTCCGAGGTGACACCCATGCCTTCCGCCCACTCCATTGACACCCTCGTGGCGTTGATGAGGGATATGTCGGAGAGGATCGGCAACCTGGAGGGAAAGCTCCAGAATCTCCCGTTGAGCCAACCACCCAGTCGCGTGAGAACTCCGCTTGGCTGGGAGCCAAATCCCAGTGTGGCGATGCCCCACTCCCGACAATCCGAGCAATGGGTCCCACCTCCAAGGAACTCGGGAATGGATCCCAGAGCTCCCGAATACAGACCGCGACACAGTACCGGACCTCCGTTGGTACCTCTAGCCCCCGAGGCAGTACAGTACAACAGGTCAACAGAGGATGTGATTCCCCCCGGGAACGCATTGACACTTTTTCGAGACCCGACGCCTCGTATCATGGAGAGTTGGCGCCTGAACTTTACAGGGTTCAACGATATGATATCGGCGGACCGGTTCCTTTTCCGGATTCAGGCGTTGGTATCCAGCACCCTGGGAGGTGATTCCTCGGCCTTCCTCCGGCATGCACATCTTTTGTTCAGCGGCGACGCTGCCGACTGGTACTGGAGCTTTAAAGAGTCAACGCCACGTCCCACTTGGCACTCTTTCAGTGCAGCCTTCCGCAATCGATTTGAGGATGGCTTCACTGAGAGAGAGCTAAGGGAGCAAATAAAGAAACGGAAACAGGGCGCTCACGAACCGTTCGACCAGTACTACACAAGTATAGTGAGATTGAGCACTCGCTTGCGAAATACCATGCCCGAGGACGAACTGGTAGAAATTATCAGAGAGAATATGCGCTGGGATCTCCAGAACAGCCTTCTGCATTTTCCCATCAACACCATACAGGGATTGCGCCTCCATGCCCGTAGACAAGAACACTTGGATGAGCGGCGTGGTACCTTCCGTCCACAACCTCGCATAACGGGACCAAATCCCCGAAATCATCACACCGCGGAGTTGATGGCAGCTGACCACCTGCTTGCTGATCCAGTACCAGTACCGAGGAGCGGAGCACCACCGGAGCTTGAGGACCCAGCATTGATTGATCGACCCTCCCTTGAAGCAATTACAAGCCCGACGGTCTGTTGGAACTGCCGACAACCGGGACATCGGTTCTATGCATGTCCAGCGGAGCCAACGCTTTTCTGCTACCGATGCGGGAAGGCCGACACATACGCACCTGACTGTGCAAATTGCAAAGGACGAAAAAACTTGCCACCGAGTGCCGCGACCACCCGTCGGCACTCCTAAACCCCGGACGAACCAATCCAGACCCCATCACTAGTTATGACCCAGCTCCCAACAGGACTCCAACTCTGCTGACTCGCACCGCTAAACACAGTTCTCCCGAAGTTCCACAACCGACGCCGTCCTCCGCCGAGGCCAATGCGCAGGGAAATGATAGCGAGACGAAAGTTCCTTGGCATGTAAAACCTTTTCATGTCAGGCTGCGGAATTACTTGGCTGCTCGACAGCGCATCTTCCATGAGGAGTTGGCCACAACTGTCCCACCGCGAAGCAAGCGAGCCACGCGTCGGATGCGGAGCTTCTGGAGAAAAGTCAGGCAGTCGAGGAAAGTGTTGAAGGACATATACTTAGACGAATTATTGAGGGATGATGTCCGGCCATATGCGTCAGTACACCTCCTGCAAAAACGAGTATCAGGCTTAGTCGATACGGGAGCCAGTGTGAATTGCATATCTGCCGAGTTTGCAGGGGAGGTACTGGCAAAGCACGCGGACCAAATCCGTCATTTCACCTCCTGGTTAAGCACGGCGGACGGAACTCGTCACTCTGTAGTGGGAAAAATTATGACGGATGTCACCTTTAAAGGAGTAACTAAACCCATGGAATTTTTCATTATACCTCAGTTAACCCAGAATCTTTACCTAGGAGTGGAGTTCGTTCGAAAATTTAACTTGGCCCCGGCACTATTTTCCGGTTCGACCCTGGAGTCCGTCACCACCGTTCCTGACCAATCTCAACCCACTAACTTATTACGGCATACACTGGATGTAACTCAGCAACTGCGTCTTGACTCGGCTATATCGGCTTTTCCCTCGCACGAGAAGGAAGGTCTCGGGCGGACTGCCCTGGTGTTCCACACTATAGATGTGGGGGATGCTAAACCCATAAAACAGAGACATTTCGCCATATCTCCGGCGAAGGAAAAATCGTTATACGCCGAAGTGGATCGAATGCTAGCATTAGGCGTAATCGAAGAATCACAGAGCGCGTGGGCTTCCCCAGTCACCTTAGTGGTCAAGCCGAACAAGGTCCGGTTATGCCTAGATGCCAGACGCTTGAACGCCGTCACAGTCAAGGACGCATACCCTCTACCGTTGATTGAAGGCATTTTGAGTCGGTTGCCTAAAGCCCATTTCATCACGAGCTTAGACCTCAAGGACGCCTTCTGGCAAATTCCTTTAGACCCCGGTTCAAAGGAGAAAACAGCCTTCACAGTCCCAGGCCGGCCCTTATATCAATTCGTGACCATGCCATTCGGATTGTGTAATGCCCCCCAAACAATGACGCGCCTTATGGACAAGGTGATACCACCTCATTTGCGGCACCAAGTTTTCGTTTACTTGGACGATCTGTTGCTTATAACCGAGACCTTTGACGAACACATCGACCTGCTTCAGGAGGTGGCTCTACACATCCGGAGGGCAAGATTAACCATCAACATACGGAAGAGCCAGTTTGTGATGACGGAGGTGAAGTATTTAGGTCACATCATTGGGCATGGCCATATCAAGACCGATCCGGAAAAGACTCAAGCGATTGACGTTTTTCCACTACCCAAGACCACCAAACAGTTACGCCGATTCTTAGGTTTATGCGGATGGTACCAGCGTTTTGTACGTGACTATGCCACCATAACCACTCCTTTGACCGACATGCTGCGTAAGGGACGTACATTCGTCTGGGAAGAGCCCAGCTTGCGAGCCTTTGAAGAGCTAAAGAAGAGTCTGACTACAGCCCCCGTACTGCACAGCCCGGACTTTGACAAACCGTTCTCAATCCATTGTGACGCGAGTCAACATGGGGTGGGAGCAGTCTTAGTCCAGGTTGCACAAGACGGCGAGGAGAGACCTATAGCCTTCATGTCTCACAAGCTGAACCCAGCCCAGCGAAATTACACGGTCTCCGAGCAGGAATGTTTAGCGGCGGTGTTGGCAGTGAAACGCTTCCGAGCCTATGTGGAGGGACACACCTTTGAAATCGTTACGGATCACGCTTCTCTGAAATGGCTAATGAGCCAGACTGATCTCAACGGCAGATTGGCAAGGTGGGCACTGAAACTACAGGCATTTGACTTCACAATTCGCCACCGAAAAGGAAGCCAGCATGTAGTCCCCGACACCCTATCCAGAATGTTCGCCCCTGAAGGAGCCGAGTTGGTCCAAGAGGACGACAGCCCCCAATTGATCGATCTGGACCATCCTGCCTTCAAGTCAGCAACCTACACACAACTGATTCACACTATCCAGAACCAACTGCCCCAGCTTCCTGAACTGCGGCTGACGGATGGATTTATTTATAAGCGGATGGGACACGCATCCGGAGACCCCATACAAGAAGAAGAACAGTGGAAGTTGTGGGTGCCCGAAGAATTAACCACTGATCTTATCAGACGGGCTCATGACCACCCATCAAGTGCGCACGGCGGATACGGTCGTACACTTAGGCGGTTGAAAACCTGTTTCTTTTGGCCTAAGATGGCACAACAGATAAAAGCGTACGTAGCCTCTTGTGAGCTATGCAAGTGCACTAAAGCGCCCAACACCATTCTTCGGCCACCCATGGGTAAGGTTGAGGTCCCCGAACGCGTGTTCCAGCGCTTGTACATTGATCTTATCGGTCCTTACCCTCGATCTGCTTCTGGTCACACGGGAGCTGTCGTGGTCCTGGACCAGCTCTCTAAATTCCCTATCATAGAACCACTACGTAACATGCACACTGGACCTATAATCAGCTTTTTGGAGAACCGAGTCTTTCACATGTTTGGAGTTCCGGAGAAACTTGTCTCCGACAATGGGGTCCAGTTCACCTCCAGCAAGTTCCGAGACCTAATGTCCAAATACGGCATCATCCACCAACGAACTGCCGTCTATTCACCACAAGCCAACGCATCCGAACGACTAAATCGTACGCTCATAGCGGCCATTCGCGCCTATGTCCACCCGAATCAGAAGGACTGGGATCGCAAATTGTCCGCCATCACTAGTGCGCTGCGCTCGTCGTACCACGCCACTACCGGCATTTCGCCGTATTTCGCAGTGTTCGGCCAGTACATGATCTGTCATGGGAGCGCTTACCGGCTATTGCGGCAGCTGAAATCGCTAGAGGACCCTATCGTGGTTCTAGAACCGCACGAAAAGCTCCAACTTCTGCGAGATCAACTGCGGGAGAAGATTGAAGAAAGTAGACGGATGGGAGAGGAGCGGTACAACTTGCGATCTCATCCTTCTGGCTTTAAGGCAGGCGACGAAATATATCGTCGAAACTTCCGACAGAGCGATGCCACCCGACATTACAATGCCAAACTAGACAAGAAATTCGTGAAGTGTCGAGTCCTACAAGTAATAAGCCCCACCCGATACCTCATCGCGGACATGACTGGTAAAACCCTGGGAATTTACCACGCAAAAGACCTTAGACGATGAAGTGCAACTATTTCCCACGAGAAACCTTGGCTTACCCCAACCTCTGCTTAGACGAAGACCTCCGAATGACACCTGACTCCCTACTATATAGTCACTGTCGAGTCTTCACGAACATGGGTGTAGCCTATTCCTCGGAACCGACCTTCGACCCGCCATGGCCCTAACCAAGACCTTTTATATAGGAGACGGGATCGTAATTACTTCGATTTTGGGGGGGGGGAATGTGTAATGTGACGCCTACGCCCGGGAATCGAAGTGATTCCGATCCCGAACCCTTGCAACCGGCCAGATGGATATGTCCTCGAAGTGCCAGCGGACTTCATCTGTCGTGCGGATATCGTTGTGCAGAAAATATTTTTTTTTCTGTCCAAATATTTAGATCTGTGGATATAAATATTCGAAATATAGAATTAATCCAAACCCCGGCACATTTCGAGACATAGCCATCTGGAAATGCCCCTCCACCGTGGCCATCGAGAAAACTATGCCACTGGCGACAACTGGAGAGGCACATTGCCGCCATATGGCGGGCCATTCCACACACAGATGTTTTGTCCGAGGTGACAACCTGGGATTTTGACAGCCACATGGCGGCGAAGGAAACAAAAGAACTTTTTGTGGTGATCGATGGTTCGTGATCGTAGGTTGTGCTGTATAGAACGTTTCAAGTGCTTTTCTACCTCTTAACATACTTTCGTTGACGATCGTTTGTGTGTAGGATTTGGTCGGAGCGAACGTACTCAAGAAAACTGCAAAAGGGAACATCAAACACTTGAGAAATTCACCGGAACATTGCCTCAGGCTAGAACAGGGAACTCTGTCAAACTCAGCAAGAAGATCAACAGGCTCCAATCATGAAAGAGGTGAGCGGAAAGGCACCAGAAGATAATAGTCAGGCGAAAGGTGACCATGCGGGTGAAAGCAGCAGTGCTGTAAAACCATCAGCAGTGGCAGAAGTTAAAGGCAATTTGTAAATTTATTTTGCGTGCGCGAATTGGATGCAGCCAGTTAGTCCACCATCCATTCTGGCTTTGTGATCGGCTTTATCATTGCCAGGTGTTGCAGTTGCCTGTCGCGAAACACTTTCCTGAGTGGCCATATTGGCAGAACGATTTCGCGATACTTATTTGTTTTCCGAAGCTCGCACGTACAGACGACTCGTTCAATTTGTTATTGTATTTCTCACCTTTACCGCTATGAAAAAGGTGTAGACATACAGAGTACAATTTATTGTCCCGAATCTGCCTCAATTACAATATAATACGCGTAACTGATTGCTCGCATATCCTTTTCAACGCGGCAACCTCTTCGCAGACCAAATGTCACTACCAGGCCAAATATGTAAAAGGAAGAAGTGTTCGACTTGATTGTAAATGATGAAGTCAGATATCCTAGATTTTTACCATTAGAAGCTATTGCAATTATGCGTAGGCTGCTTCACAAGAATCCTGAAAGAAGATTGGGCTCATCGGAGCGGGATGCTGAAGATGTGAAGAAGCAAGCATTCTTTAGATCCATTCAATGGGGGTTGATAATTATTACATAGGAATTAATTTAATTTTTATTTCGCATATACACACACACCCAATATTACTACGATACTATACTATTAGGATGTTATTATTTTTAATGAAACAATTAATATTATGAACAATAATGTTTTTCCGATTTCCTGATTTTATCTTATTTTTGCGTAATTTTAAAGAATTTATTTTATACGGCTGCAAAAGCATATCTACTCGTATAAGGTCGATTATTATCCATGCATGTATCTTATGAAATATATATTTTGTGTTTGTTATTTCAAATATTGTCTCTTT
The DNA here is from genome assembly GCA_963969285.1 of Odontomyia ornata. NCBI lineage: Eukaryota > Metazoa > Arthropoda > Insecta > Diptera > Stratiomyidae > Odontomyia > Odontomyia ornata. The sequence continues at coordinate 127,147,110 of OZ017739.1, forward strand.
GACTAATTATATACTATAGACAAAAAAAAAAGATGTGATAATGAATGAAGTAAAAATAATTAAAAACAATTAAAAACAACAAGTACATAATTTGCTAGAGATATAGGAACATTTTTTAAGACAATTTTCATTTAATAAGTGGGAATTTGTCTGTTGTTTTTTTTTGTTTTGAGTAGTTACAAATACACACGTTCTTTTCAACAATTGCAAAACGCGTTTAAATATTTCCTACGCTTTAGTAAAATAAATTCTCGTGTAGCAAAATAAAGGGAAATATTTTTTGGTGAAATTATTATACAGACACATATTATAAGAGATAAATTTGTTAATATTTTTAACGGGGATAAACTCCGATTCAAAACAAGATCTAGTTATGAGAATGGATGAAAATTATGAAAACATAATTATCAAATCTATTTTAAGGAAATCGTCTTCGTAATTTTTACCCTTGAGAATTTTTAAATGAAAACATTAAAAAGTATAGAATTCAATGAAGATAAAGTAGAAATGAATAAAACGGAACAGAATGAAACATTTATTGTATTTTATATAAATTATTCTTAATACGTTCATCGATTTAATACTATAATATTATTATTGTATTTGCTCTTATTTTTAATAATGGCAAGGAAATTTGAAATTTGAAAAAGATAATGATTAAATATTACATTTTATTGATACTAATGTTAAATTGATAAGGCTAAGAAAATAATATGAATTGCTAAAACGTTAACCACGACTTTCCTTTTCAGTGACTCGTTCTTTTTCAGTGGGAACCGAGAGTGTAGGGTAAGTATGCCGTCGCGAGGGTAGGGTTTCGACAAATCCGCTGAAGTCGGTTTCGCGTCGAGCGCGGTACGCGGTACCTTTGATTGTTTCGTCATTTCATTAGAGTAGTTTTCGTCGGTTTAATTTCGAGTAGCATATTTTTCGGTACCGCGTCGGTGATTCGGTAACGCGCCTATAGGATTTTGTAGCGTTTTTGATTTGAGATCTGTGGAGAGATCACATCCAGAATTAACGTAACGTAGGTTTCCCGTTCTGGATGAGAAATTGTTGACGCGTTTGGAAAACGGGCATGTTCAGGTGACTGAAATATTGTAATTGAGCGTAACCCATTCGGAGACCCGCGACCGAAATCCTCTCCGAACTAGCTGGCCGACAAGCAGTCACCGCGTGAATGGGTTACGGTGCACGGATTGGTTGACCTGTTGGTACCATCCGTTGGCACTACTCAGACTTAACGTCTAGAACCGATGAGAGGTCGGTTCCGCGTTCGAACTTGAAAAAGTAAAATCATTACACGGCCCCCAAAGGTAAGAAGGCAAGCGCAATTCGCTATTTTAATAGCAACTGAAATAATGAATAATTTTCTTGGAAAAGTTTTAATTTACTTAACTTGGAACTATTTATAAAGCAGACCATTTTTAGAATATTGTTAAACTATTTTTACAATACCCTAAAAAATTATGAAATCGTGACTTGTCTGTCTGTCCGTCCATCCGTCCGTTTGTTCGTGCGTCACAGTAAGTTTCCTTGCAAACCACATGAGCTAAAATGAGGAAATTTTCTACGTAGGTCAAAAGTTGTGCCTCTCGAAATTTGCAGTGCAAGAAAATATTTTAAAGTGTTTAAGGGGGGCCTCCCCATACAGGGGGGCGACTTAAATTTTTTTTTATTTCTGTAGCCCTCTAACAGCCAAGTTTCTCAACAGATTCCAATGAAATTGGAAATTATAAGTTATTAAAGCAAGTTAATTTAACCTGCAAAAAAATTATGCAAATCGGATGACAAATGAAAAAGTCGAAAATTTACAGCTTAATATTTTTAAGCGGCCGTTTTCAATAAAAATTCAAAATGGTGGCCCCTGATGGTTCAGAAAAGAATTGAAAATATTTATATTAATAGCAACGCAAGTGCTGTTTAAACTTTTATGGAAATCTTTTGAAATTATCTATTTGAGCTATTTAAGCCGACAAGTTATCAACTTTGTGTGGTAACCACTGTGAAATGTATAAACAGCAAATATTAGAAGGACAACACCTGTATTTATATGTTTATAACAATTTATTATCTGCCGATCTCAATATGTGATCAATAAATGTGGAACTCAATTGAATGAGCAAAATATTTGCGCCTCTATAAAGGGTCTTTAAATACAAACGTCGGCAGATTCTTTTCATGTCAATAAATACCCTTGTGGTGTTACGAAAATTGTAGTAAGAAGTTTAGTAATACGCAAGCCAAATTCTTTTCCGGAATTTTACGCTACATACGAGAAATTTACCTTTCCGGCTGGTGCTGCCAATGGGGATTTTTTTATTGAGTTTGTGGAAGAATATATTTTGACACGAGGTGAACATTTTGAGGTAAATAATTAAGCAAATAGCTTTGAAATATTCTACGGGAAAAAAGGGTTCAGTATCATCCCAGTTAGCAGTACACGGGCTGATACAAGGTGCTTTCCAAAATAAACGAGACTGAGCTAAAATTGAAACGGCAGGAGCTTTGTTCTGATATATTCGAGTTTATTTATTCAAAATAGTCTCCTGCGGCCTCGATATACTGTATTGCGCGATCCAAAAGCTTTTCGAAAGAGTGTTTCAGTCATTGACCGAAATGTCCTTCTGGATGTTGGTAAAAGCCTTTTGGATGCCCTCTACGGACGCAAAGCGATTTCCTTTCACGGCCAAATGCAATTTTTCGAATAGGTAGAAGCCACAGGGAGCCATATCAGGCGAATACGATGAGTGATTGATGGTTAAAATGCGGTTTATAGTCAAAAAATCAGTCACTAGAGTGGATTTTTATGACAAAATCCTCGTTTATTTTCGAACGCACCTTGTAGAGAAAGACTTAAAGGGTCCGATATAGGACCAAAGGTGTTTAACTATATTTATGGGATAGAACTCTCTAAGCTGCTGAACAATTTTTCATAACCGTTCTTAATTCATTTTAACTAGAGGAACGCAGCCTACAAAATATGGATCTGGCTTCTTCAGATTTAGGTCGTTTATAGCCCTTTGTCTTTGGCTTTTCTTCTCATTCCTATAGAGCGATTTGTGTCTAGAAATACTTTTCTTCGTATGCAATTCTCCTTGTTCATGATATAATATATTTTAGTTAAAGAAAGAAAGAAGGCGCAGTAAAAAGTAAAATTGATCCTAGAAAAGGTATTTCACTTTGGTTAAAAGATTCAAAAATAAGATAAAATGTTTCCCTACGCAGATGATAGTACTCGTATCTCGTGCATGCAATATTTGCCTTATGTTCAGCCTCCCCTGCATCACTTACTGCCTCTTGTACGAGTATATTGCGATTCTCTAGCTATAGATTCAAAGAGTTTTCGCCAAGAAACTTCATTTCATATCCCACCCCGTTGTACTATCACTAAAAAAAACGTCACTACAGTATATGGGAAGATATCCCTTGAAATCTATACCAGATCAAAACATCTGATTTCTCTACAATGTTTGACTGACTGTAGTTGCTGTATTTTCCAAGTAAAAGTCTAATGCACGGACAGGCAGTACGCTTAATTGTAGGTCTTTGTAAAATAATTTATTACTAACACTTTAATAAAAAAACATGAGTTCATTTAAAATATTTATATTTTATTGTATTTGAAGGCAGACTCAGTATTAAGTAAACATGCTATCTCCGTCCTGAGTGATGTAGGGTGAGTTTAGAGTTATAAATTTACGAATCAATTTCACCTATTAACAGAATATAAAAAGACCGATTCTTCAAAAAAATATCCATGGAGCTGCAGAATGGATGAGACAATCCTTTTTTACAATATTCTTCCACCTTCTTGATTAGGTATGTTGGCATCATAAAAAGGTAAGCCATTTTCCGCTTCCACCTTACATTGCTGTGCAATGAATTTCCCTCCTTGTTGATAGGGTTGATAGTGTTTTTGTTTTCGATCGTTATTTTAGGTTCAAATTACTTCATAATGTAGAAGCTTTCATACACACATGTTCATTGGATCTGAAAACTAAGAGAAAAATGTATCTCTTCCTTTCTGTATGTGAGGATAATAATCTAAAAATATCACTTTTCTCCGTTTTTCCAATAAACAAAGCTCATGCTAGTTTTGCTGTTTTCCTCACTTTTATTTCACTTCTCAAGAAAAAATTAGCAGAGATTGTTCGTTGGATAGTTGTTGCGGCTCCCATCAGGCGTTTTAGTGCCTCGCGATATTTTTAGATGATCACTTGAAAAATTGTTGAGGAAATTATTAAAGTGTAATGGAATTTTGAAATTGTGGAAAGTGCTAAAGTGGATATTATGTGAATTATGAGAAAGTGCAAATACCACGTTTATATGTTGTTCCGCAAATGCTGAAGAAGGTGCAATTATAAGGATAACTCCAGAAACTGCTAATGGATCATTCGAGGATGTCTCTCAGGCATTCGAAATCGTTGGCGCGAAGCCAAGCATCTATCGCTTCGTCACCGATTAGGGCACGAGAAGACGCAAAAATGCAAGTGAAAGATTGCTGTCGCAAATTCATAGCATTCATGTGCACCCAAGTAGGCGTGGGAGCATTGATTGTTGCCTACTCTATAATCGGAGCCTTCTGTTTTATCTCAATCGAAACGCAAGCAAATAACACGTTGGTAGAGGATGTGGCAGCTATACGTCGAATTTACGCTCTGGAATTGTGGGAAAAAACAGAGCATCTGAACATGTTCAACAAAACTGAATGGAGATCGGAAATGGACGAAGTGCTAAAAAATTTTCAGAATGAGATCAGCATTGCTGTGAAAAATGGATTTGATGCTAGGACGCCGGAAGAAATTTGGTCATTTCCTGCAGCTTTGATGTATTGCTTGTCAATTTTCACAATGATCGGGTATGGAAACATAGTTCCAAAGACGCAATGGGGAAAAGGCTTGACAGTCATATATGCGACGTTTGGTATCCCTTTGTATATCCTGTACTTTTTGAATATTGGAAAAATCCTAGCGAAAACGTTTAAGATACTTTACACATGCATACACGAATGCACGCACGACAAAACTGAAGACATCCTAGAAGCAGGTGGCTACCTTCCAAGAAAAAGGGTAATTGTCCCTTCCACTGCATGCTTGTGGGTAATTTCATTTTACATTTTTACGGGAACAATAATGTTTGCGAACTGGGAGCACTGGAGTTATCTGGATTCTGTCTACTTTTGTGTAACTAGTCTTTGCAAAATTGGAATGGGAGATTTCGTACCGGGTGCGAATATTTACGATGACTCGAAAGAAGGACAACAAACGAAATTAGCTATAAACTTTGTGTACATGTTACTAGGAATGGGACTGGTTGCTATGTGCTACAACTTGATGCGTGAAGAAGTTAAAGTAAAATTAAAAGAAATTAAGGAAGACTTGAAATTATGTTTGGAAGATTTAAAGAAAAGATTCACTGGTTTTTGTGGTGGAAACGAATACGATCCAGATGACTGGTAAATGTGTTGTGCTTGAGTGTACTAGATAAGTTGATAGCATTAAGTGTAAATTAAAGTGATGATATTGTGTAAATATAGAAGACTGATTAACGTAATATAATTTGGCAGCAAGCTTCTGACAATAAGTTAGGTAAGTTGAAGTATTTCTTCGATAGTACTCGTAGTATCAGATTTTTTTCTTAGCTAAAATTCATTTTAAAAGAAATCATTATACAGTACTCTATTCGTTTTTTTCTCTATTAGCACAAATTTGACAGAATTTCAACTAATTTAAATGAACTAGTAGATTAAGATCGATAGTTTAGTTGTTGAATCAGCGGCCATTAATATGAGGTCATGTTATGAATAAGCTTGTGTTTCTTCTGTCACCAAGGTTTTAATAAGGCTTTGTAAAGGGTCTTAGATTCGGAAGTAAATTGTTGGCCTGTCCATCGTTTGTTGATTCAATCATTTAACTTTAAGTGCTAATGGAACAAAGCAAACAATTACTCCAGTCAAATTAGACCGAAGATTGTGGTTTTGCTGCAAAAAATCATGTAGTTTCAAATCTTTCACTAATGTTTGGAAGAAGATGCTCTGAGTTGTGCACAATAAAATCCTCTCAATTTCCGGTACCGCGGGGAGTAGGGGAGGGGCAAAGGTTCCCTTTCTCAGTTTTTGTCGTATATCTCGAAAACGGTACGTCACGTCGGAAAATTTGTGGGGATCAACATTAAAGCTTACTAAATGACCTTTAAAATATCTATAAATACACCTTAAGGTCTACGAGGTATGTGCCTGCAAAAATGGTAAATTTACTGGAAAAATTGGTTTGTTGAAAAAATTGAACTATTTTGCCTTCGATTTTCCAGGATGGTTGTCGGATATAAAGTTAAAGAGAACTAATTTTCCTTTAAAAATAAGTCTTCTTCTTCGTAGTAATACGGTCGCGTCCTCCAATTTCGAAATCTGAGCAGCGATGAACTGTCTTCTTCGACCGAGACAGACCAGCGTTTCCTCGGTTTCCCCACTGGTCTCCGCCCTTCAGTTCTCCCAACTGATACCTTTTTGGATACCCGTTGTTCGTCTATACGATTAATTGCATTGCAGCTTCCGAAGTTTTAAAATCGTTGAGACCTGTGGCTCGTCAAAAATTTCACACAGCTCATGGTTGTATCGAATTCGCCATTGGTCCCCGTCTAGCGTCGCTCCCATTATTTGCCTCAGGACCCGTCGCTCAAAGGCGTTCAATATATTTGCGGATGCTTGGGTTAGGATCCATGTTTCACACCCATAGCATAACACAGGTCTCATCACACCTTACTATATTATACTATATACTTTTGGAGCTCTGTCGTCAAAATTGAATAAAATATTTTATTTGCGAGCTGTATTCTTCGTCGTATTTCGTCTCTTTCAAAAAATATATCTACTTTTACTAATTTTTCCTTAGAGGGTAAAAAGTTAGAGTGGTTCAAATTTCGAGGTCAATTATAAAATTTCGCCTGGAAGAAACTCGTCATTAGGGAATTGTTAAAAAAAATTTATAATACCCCACTAAAATAGAAAGTTAAGAAAATTGTAAATATTAAATTCTTGCCAAGAATTTAAGGATTGTTTGTGTTTAACACTAAAAATAATTTGTTGTGTTAACATGGGTAACGGCAGCGATGGTATGCTGCCTCGGCGAGAGAGGATGCTGGTTTTCGCCGAGATTGGCCTTGTCTGCGGACGCGTGAATGCGCTCGCAGGCTAGCATTGCGGTGTCGTGGGGCGGTTTCATTTCCCCAGCACAAGGACCCACTACAAAAGAAATTTCGCATCCATGAATTTCAAAGTATAATTAAATACTAAGGGTCAAAAATTGCTAATGCAGATGACAAAAAGGGCCGGGAGCAAACAGACGAACTTAAGAGGAATTCGTCGTTACCGACGATACTTATGGCCCCCAAATAAGAGGGGGGCATCCAGGTGGAATTTTAATAACGATACTGGGCCGATAAATTCGCAACTACTAGACACAAGAAAATATGTAGGAATTTTGATGAAAATCTTTGAAATGGTTTATAATATTGTTATATCAAAGGCGGTCCGATAAGTACTTAGCCTACAAAAGAAAAACGAAGACTTTGGAAAAGTGGCGATTTATTTCTTAACGTAACCTCCTCTTAGTTCGATACACTTGACTCAGCGATGCTCCAACTTCTTTAACCCGTCTGAAAAATACGTTTTCTCGAGGTCTGCAAAACAGACCTCCGTGGCGGCGATGATCTTATCATTCGACTCAAATTTCTGCCCGGCGAGAGACTTTCAAGTTTGGAAACGAAAAGGAGTCGCACAGGGCCAAATCTAGAGAATATATTGGATGGGGTAAGAGTTTGTAGCCCGATTCGACCAATTTGGCCGTGGCGGCGGAGGAAATGTGGGCCAGTGCGTTGTCATCATCGAAGAGCACTTTTTTCTTCGCCAAATGGGGCCCTTTTTTTCTGCGATTTGGCCTCGAATTGGCCCAATAATTCGGCATAATAGAGCCCTGTTACCGTTTTGCCCTTTTGCAGGTAGTCGATACAGATCGCACCTTGTGAATCCAGCCGATAAGATAGTCTTCGTCTTCTTCGGAACACGTTCGCCGGGTGAAGTCCACTGTTTCGACAGCTCCTTGGTCGCTGATGAGTACTTGACTCAGCGATGCTCCAACTTCTTTAACCCGTCCAAAAAATACGTTTTCTCGAGGTCTGCAAAGCAGACCTCCGTGGCGGCGATGATCTTATCATTCGACTCAAATTTCTACCCGGCTATTGAGTTTGGAAACGAAAAGAAGTCGCACGAGGCCAAATCTTTTTCTCCGAAACTATCGAAGCTACAGCCATGAAACTTTGTAGAAAGGTCAGAAGTGGTGACTACTTGAAATTTCAAGGGTGAAAAAAATGTTCAATGGGGTTTAAGGGAGGTTTCCCCATATAGAGAGGTGGCCCCTCAAAAAAAATGTTCACCATTGATAGTCGAGTAGGGTGTCATTGGAAAGGTCTCAATGAGATCTTTTCAAAACAAGTCTTAAAATTGCCTTATCGGTACCGAGGGGGGCAGAGGAAGAGGAAATGTACGAACTTTTCGCGACCCCCCCCCCCCCCCCCCCCCCTTACGATTGGACACCTTTCATCCGAAAAATCTGAACAAAATCATGAATGTAGGTCTTTATAAGTCTAACAACAGCAAATACATGAGAAAACGAAATTCACTCAACTTTGTTAGTAATAGTATGATTTATCGATTTTATGCTTTCTTGAATAAAATCTTAACGGTACCCTTAAATTTAATAAACACACAGATGACTATTTATAAGGTTGATCTTTTCTGAAATTTTCATAAAGATCGAATGGTATTTAACGAAGTTATAGCGATTTGATTTTTCCTGTATTACTATGGAACAATATGCGCTGTATTACTATGGAAACATATGGCTATGGAACCATATGCGCTTTTTACCGACTAAGTCCCTACAGCTTTGCTAGGATTTACATGAAAATTTCAGGAATGATAGGTATTATGAATATCTTTGAGAATCGGTTCAGCTAGTGGTATCAGTAATCGTAAAACAAAATAGTGGCTGTTTTAAATGCGAAAATTGAATAATTTTGAGGTATTTTTCCCCAACTTCAGCGTTTAAGGTGCATGCCTCGAACACTTGATTCAATTCAATGAATGACTGAAGATGAGTACCCACAATTAATACTCATAGCTGAAACAAGTCGAAAAGGCAGGAGAGAGCTCCTAGCAAAAGGGCTTTGTAACCATTCTAGGATTCGAAAAAATAGGCCATGAATCGATGATTACAGTACAGGGGAGTGGCCCCTGAAAAAAAAATTTCATCAAATGTAGCCGATATGAGTATCAAATGAAAGGTCTTTATATGAGATTTTCAAAACAGTTCTTAAACTGATAGTTTTTGCTTGAGTAGGGGCGCGGGGGGGAATACATGAAAAATGTGTTTCCTCTCTCGCGAATGGGCACCTTTGATCTAAAAAATCTGAAAAAATTATCAAGGGAGATATTTATGGGTATAACAATAACAAATACCTCAAAAATCAAAATTCGTTCAATTTTATTAATAATAGTATGATCCTCGAATTTCACACTTTCTCCAATAAAATCGTCTTTACATGTTTCTTGATTTTATTCGTTGCTGGTTACTGCATTTTGTAAGTTGAGTACAAAACCCTTCTGACATGAGCGTAGGTCTGTCTACCCAACTTGTTTAAGATTAATTTTTCGATAATATGCAAATTCATCTTTAGAGTTCTCATTTATGTTTTTCTCTCGAATTTGTCGTAAAGAAAGATTAGAAAATTTGTTAGTGAGCAATTTGATAAATGTGAGCCCTTTTATAAGACCTAGTATTTCACAGCTGCGAAAAGACATTAATCATTGCAGTTTCGCATGTATGAATTTCTATAGGTGATTCCTGACTATCTTATACTACCTTTTGTGATTCAATAATTTGAATTTTCTTCCACATAATGAAATGCCAAATGCTAACTTATGGGTAGTTCAGATTGATATCTTTCTTTAGAAAACTTTTAATCTAAAACACGTTTTGTCAAGATTTCCCATTATTTTTCTTTCTTTCTACACTTCCTTCATTCTGCCGAAAGACAGTATATATAATTAGAGAGTAAATATTTATGATTTCGATTTTATTTGTACGAGTAGTATCTAACGGAAGGTGATATTCGACTCTAAAAAGGATATTTGCAGTCAGCATCTGGCATTTTCCGCTAGCTGTTGAATATTTATTTAGAGTATCCGCAACTACACGTCGAATAAATGATTCGTATGCTTTTAAATTAGCGTATTAAGTAATTCATTAGCAGATAATTTGATATTGCTTCGTGCCACTTTTTGATGTACTCGTATGTATATTAAAAAATCCGGATATACGGATTACTATAGCAACATTCAATTTGTTTGTTGATTCTTTCTTAGCAAAATAAATTGAAATGTAGATCTTGATTTTCCAAATAATTAAGCAATTCTTAGTTTTTTAGAGTCATAAATCTTTCAATGTATGATTTAGATTGTAGATATTCTCGTTTAAAATATAACACACATATATTCAAGGATATATTTGCGCATTTAACGTTACAACATTTTAACAGTAAACACTTTGGCAAAAATATGCCATCGCTGTTGTTTCGTGATTAGTTATATTTATTAATTGTCTAAATTGGTCTCTGATTTTCGAGTTTAGGGTAATCATCCTATCAGCAAGTTATTTGTTTGGCAATGAGAACGAGTGGAGAGAGCTTCCTAGTACTAATTTAAACAAATAGAAGGCAAAACCATTTCCATGCTATAGTTCTTAATCTTATTAAACGTGGTTTTTGGGATTGGGAGGCGAAGGCTATTTATGCCCTGAGTGTGGGGCTTTCAAACGCGCAGGACCTCTAGACTACCCACTAAACATCTCCCCTGTCAACCTGAGAAGCTAGTCTGGAAGCGTTTGACACATTATTTCGCGCTAAGCCTCGTTTTGATTAGCCGTGGGCCGCTATCAAGTCGGGAGTCCCTCCTCTAGCAGGAGGGGAGGGAGAAAGAAGGATCGTCATAAAAGCAATCCCCCAACCACACTTCCCCGGTTGATGTGATTCCTTTTTATCTTTAGGACTGCCCGAGCATAATGTGTCACATGGTTCCATTTGTTCATCGATCTAAGCATCTTCCCTATTAGACTATCCGGGGAGAGCTCTCCTGTTTCCTTGCAGAAGTTCTGGCGCAGCCTGTCCCATCTTTTGCATGCAAAAAATGTGTGGCAGGCATCGTTTTCCGCTCCTGCGTAAAGCCTACAGTCAGAGGACAGCAAGTTACCAATCTTGTGGAAATAAGACTGAAAACACCCATACCCACTCAAAAGCTGGGTCAGGTAAAAGTCAGTCTCACCATGCGTTCGATACGGTGTCAGATCAGGGATCAGACGCGCAGTCCATCTTCCTTTTGCGCTGTTCACCCAGGACTTCAACCAATCATTAAGTGAGCGTTGTCCCTCCTCGCGAGCAACATGTTTTAACCATTTTATTTATGATTCTATGAAGTAAACTTCGTTGATTTACCAAAGTGCATATTTAGTCAAGTATGATCTAATCAAGACCATTCTGTACTTTAATGTCCACGAACATTTGGTGGACATCAATGGTAAACTCTCAGCATTTCTCAAGTAACTGATTAAACGTAAACAGTTGATCTGGTCGCGGGTCTTCCAGCGATGCTTGAAACCACCTAGATTCTCTTGAATGCTTCATTTAGTATTCTAGTCAAAATTTTGAATGCCGTTCAAAGTAGTGATATAAATTAATAATACTGAACACCAAAAAAATATGAAATTGCTTTTTTCACACCTTGGCATGAGATTAGTTAAAAACCGTTTGTGAAAAAATTAAAACACACATTTGTTTTGGAAAATATACTTACCAAAAAAAATTACATACTGACTTACAAAGAAAATAAATTAATACAAAAGTTATTCGAACGACTTTTTGTTCGTTTTGCTTGTCGCTTATAACTATATGACGGATGATCTCGTTTCAATGTCCAGCGAAATTTTGCAAGTATTCTGGATGACAATTTTCCTTTATATCTTATCTTTTTCGCCATGAATCGTTCTCTGTGCTCGTCGCTTACTGCACCCAAATTTCGGAGGAAAAATTCTTGATGGGAATCAAGGAAATGCGTCTTCAAAGATACACGAGTATTACATCGTAAGATTTCATAGTCCTGTAGTAGCATTGACAACATCTCCTTGTAGTTTGCAGACTTGGTGTTGCCCAAAAGATTTTGTGTCAATTTTATAAAAGAAAACCATGCATTTTTTTCTTAAATTTTTAAATTTGAAACGAATTTGGTATCCTTCGTAAGCTAACACATATCCGTCACTTCAAAAATGTCTTTTAAATTTAGCTTCACTAAATCTAGGAAACAAAGGCTTTAAATACAGAAAATCTCCATTTCTATCTATGCCCTTAGAAAAGTTTTTTATGAGGTCTAATTTGATTTGAAAAGGAGGTAAAATTTTATTGTTTAATTCTACTTAGAGGTTTTCGAAATATTTTTTTCTTCCAGTAATGAAATAAGTGCTCATTGGCGAAACTTTTTTTATGTAGTCTGTCCCACTCGCACAAAAACCTACAGCACTTTGTGTAGCATCCTTGCAATCCAAGCAATATCCAAACATTTTTAAGATCTGCACATATTTTCCAAGAACGACGGTTGTATGAGTATTGAATTTTCTCGAGCACGTTTTTATTTCTAGAAAATAGTTGTTGAAAATGTTAATCACTATTCTACACATTGTTTGTTCTCTTACAAGTTGCTTTATATAAATCAAGCACATCTTTTATTACTTGCCTTTGATTCGGAAAAACTTACCTTGCCATACTCGTTTGTATCATAGACGGCATTGGCACGTTGGCATCGTCACTAACTTACAAATAAATAAGGTATTAAAATACATTTATTCGCCCCTTCACGCCCGTAACTAACTATTGGCTTGTCCACTGTAATCATGGCAACAAAGCTTTTTGCATCATTTACAAAACGAAACTAAATGTTTTAATCTGCGAAGCTTTCAATCGTTAAATTGAAACTCTCCAATTTGGCAAATAAATTTCACGTACGTTAATCTGAAACCATCTCCGTGACTAACCCGTTCAGTGCTTTCGGTTCGGTTCGCGGTGTCATAGTTTGTCAAATTCAGTTAGCGTAGATTGTTTCGATTCGCGCTAAAGTAGAGTATGTCTGAGACCGCGTCGGTACGCAGATTGGGAACGCGTGATTTTGAAGTTGTTCTCTTTTTGAATTGTTAGAAACCTCGAAAAGGCAACGCTAAAGTCAAGTTTTTAAATTTCCTTTTGGAAAAATTTTGGAACGCCTTTTGAAACGGGCATTGAATCTGTGGCTGGAAGATTGTATTCGAACGTAGTCTACTCGCGTTAAGACTCACGACCAAAATTCTTCTCCGGACTAGCTGGCCAAAAAGCAGCCGCCTCGGAGTAGACTGCGAGCATCCGAACTTGAAGGCCTTAAGAGGCACAGTTCGTTGATGCGCCTCAAAACTTTACGTCTTAAACTTTCCGTCTGGAATTCTCAGATGAAGTGATAGGAAAATCATTAAAGATCATTGGATTTATGCAGTAAGACTGTTTTTAAACATAATTTTGGAGAATCATTTAACACCCTCCGTTCATCTGGTGAGTGTTCAGAGCCTAATTGATTCATAAGCTCCTGCACAACATTGCAATAAAACCACTTTCCGTTTTAAATAAGTTTACAAATTCAGCATCGCGTTGTCGATACATTGAATTTTTTGCACTCATCATAATCAATGACGTGGCCTCCAGAACCAATCTCCTCGAATCATCACGTTTCCGCGAGCTTGTCCGCCAGTTGCTTATTCCCAAGATGGAACTTCTATCAGCTTCTATCGTGTCTTCCCATCGAGTCCTCGGTCTTCCCGCTGGACGTCTACCTTGTGCTCTACCCGTTAATGTTTTTTCGGTAGCCGGTTTTCTTCCATTCTTTCTACACGGCCTGACCATTGCAATTTACGTAACCGTCAAATGGTTCATACAACTTATCGTTGTAACGTAGTCTCCACTCTGTTCCTTGTTTCACTGGACCATAGATTTTCCGGAGTACTTTGCGTTCAAATACGTCCATTGCCATTTCGGATTCGCTCGTCAGGGTCTATGTTTCACTTGCATATAAAAGCACAGGTTTGACCAGAATGGGAAGTACGGCGTAATCTGCTTGATTTGCGACGTTTATGCGGCGTCCATTTTTTTTTGTACTCGGATGAAGTAAATTACATTGTTTAAGTCCGTACTCTAAGAGTTCAGCTTGAGCTTTAGACAAATTTATGTCTCTAACTAAATCATATAGTTCACTTTGACAAATGTGGTTCATGTTTATTCACAACAAAATCTTGGGACAGAAACGCGGTCTTTGTTGAAGATTCTGATTCGATGTCGCTTACATTGTCCTCTGCATCTTTTGTCTTTATTGAAGGTTGCGGTAGTGTCTTCAGTATGAAGAAGCGGTTCAGTTACAGATTCCACATCAGGATATACACTTTCATCTCTTGTAGTATACGAAAAGCCCCTCAGTTTCACTAAACACAAACAACAGTCAATATTATGATCTTTTTGTTCCCTTAAAATTACATGCGTGAAAAAAGTTGACGTAGCAGGAGAGTCTTCTGCTGGAAGGGTTTTGTAAACTAATTAGGAACTCGAACAACATCATCTGATTATCAAAACTTGATTTATATACAGATTCCATAAATTGAGTTCGAAAAACTAAATTATGATTATTATTTATGTAAATCTTTGCCTCATTGTTTGAGTGGTCATGATAACATACAGTGTTACAAACCATATGCTTCTCCGTGAAACATTCTCAATCCTTTTGTCTATTTGAAGAAGGACTAGTGATTTAATTTTAGTTTAAATTTTTTTTGTTTCTTTTGATAAAGTAAGTGATTTATATTAGAGATAAAGCAAGATTGTTGATGGGGTTTCCTAGAATCTTCAACTTGGAAAGGATTTCAACATAGCTTGAGCAACTAAGTATATACTCGTATATTAAACGTATTTTATGTTTGTCCACCATATTATGGCACGGTCTATCTTAGATGGCAAAGAAGCATTTTTGGTCTAGAGTTAATGAAATGAAACTAAATTCATGACTCAAATGAGGAAGAATACTTAAAACCCGACAAAACTTGACCGTAGGAGACTGTGTGGATAACTTCATACATCTTAGAGCTAATTTGAATAGAAGAGGCATAGAAAAAGATGATATTGGACGCCACAGAAACGCCGCAAATAAAGCCCATAACTCCGTACTTTCCATTCCGAAGTGAGTTGTGCACAGTCAAAATAGCTCAGTATTTTCAAATCGCTTGTCAAACCTGTGCTGTTATATTGAAGTGAAACATGGACCATGACGAGTGGATCCGAAAAAGCAGTAGATATATTTGAACGCAAAGTGCTTCTAAGGCCCAGTGAAACAAAGAACAGGTTGGAGACTACGTTCCAACGATGAGTTGTATGAATTTTTTGACGGTACACCTGTATCCGCTTGCGTAAAATTACGTAAATTGCAATTGGCGCATCATGTAGAAAGAATGGAAGAACACCGGCTACCCAAAAGAACATTAACGGGTAGAGCACAAGGTAGACATCCAGCGGGAAGACCGAGGACTCGATGGGAAGACACGATAGAAGCTGACAGCAGATCGTTGCTGGGAGTAATCAACCGGCGAACGAGGTCACAGAGCTATGATGATTGGAGGAGATTAATCCAGGAGGCCAAGGCCTAATTTGGGCTGTTGCACCATAGATGATGTCTGTTCACCGTAACTATTTGAATTTTAGGGGAGACTTTGTAATGATCATATATGAAATCGTAAAAACCATCTAACGTCTAGTATTTGCTTCTAAATTTTTTTTAAAAACTTAAGATAGATTAACGGACTCTTTTCTCAGAAAATCTTAAAAACCTCATGTGGTTAATTAAATTACACTGTGCAAAAGTAAATTTGCGGGGATCAATGATTCCGCTTCAGGGTGAAAAACTAGACCAGTATAATAAAACCCCAAAAGGGTTTAACGTTGTCAGGTCAAAAAATTTTGTTATCGCTATTTAAAGTTTTTACGCATCAATCGAGATCTTGGATTCCCATTTCATCAATTTTAGGGCCATAACCCTTGCAATAGTGATTATCTGGTATCACAATCTTCAATAGTATTTTAGAAGAGACTTAGATAAAGAATTTTTATTAAGATATAAATGCAGAAAAATTAAGTTGGGCGTGTTTAATCAGATTAAATATTGGAAAAATTGCCTTTTTTCTCCATTTGGTCAAGATTTTCTAGCAATAATAACTACAAATTACTGCAGTAAAAAGATTAACAGACAGATTAACGGACTCTTTTCTCAGAAAATCTTAAAAACCTCATGTGGTTAATTAAATTACACTGTGCAAAAGTAAATTTGCGGGGATCAATGATTCCGCTTCAGGGTGAAAAACTAGACCAGTATAATAAAACCCCAAAAGGGTTTAACGTTGTCAGGTCAAAAAATTTTGTTATCGCTATTTAAAGTTTTTACGCATCAATCGAGATCTTGGATTCCCATTTCATCAATTTTAGGGCCATAACCCTTGCAATAGTGATTATCTGGTATCACAATCTTCAATAGTATTTTAGAAGAGACTTAGATAAAGAATTTTTATTAAGATATAAATGCAGAAAAATGAAGTTGGGCGTGTTTAATCAGATTAAATATTGGAAAAATTGCCTTTTTTCTCCATTTGGTCAAGATTTTCTAGCAATAATAACTACAAATTACTGCAGTAAAAAGATTAACAGACAGATTAACGGACTCTTTTCTCAGAAAATCTTAAAAACCTCATGTGGTTAATTAAATTACACTGTGCGAAAGTAAATTTGCGGGGATCAATGATTCCGCTTTAGGGTGAAAAACTAGACCAGTATAATAAAACCCCAAAAGGGTTTAACGTTGTCAGGTCAAAAAATTTTGTTATCGCTATTTAAAGTTTTTACGCATCAATCGAGATCTTGGATTCCCATTTCATCAATTTTAGGGCCATAACCCTTGCAATAGTGATTATCTAGTATCACAATCTTCAATAGTATTTTAGAAGAGACTTAGATAAAGAATTTTTATTAAGATATAAATGCAGAAAAATGAAGTTGGGCGTGTTTAATCAGATTAAATATTGGAAAAATTGCTTTTTTTCTCCATTTGGTCAAGATTTTCTAGCAATAATAATTACAAATTACTGCAGTAAAAAGATTAAAAAAATCGATTGAAAAGCAAGCCAAATCATTTTTCACCAAAAATTTAATTATAACTTAAAACTTTTATTTGTAAAATATCTACTTTTCGTTCAAGTTTTATAATTTTTCATTGATATTATGTATTTTATTCAACTTGATATAATTTTAACAATTCAAAAATATATCTATTTACACAGAATCTTAGTCTTTTTTTATGTTGATGGTCCGAATACATCATCGCCAATATCATCATCATCATCACTGTCCGAATCTTCGTCTCCGCCAATATTGTTTTTGTCGCCAAAATATGCTTACTCCGCCAGTATATTTCTGCAAGAATTGCAGCCGGAGAACTTTTTCCTCTGTATCTGTAAGTTTTTATTTTAATAAAATATTCGGTGAAAAATAAGTCAGAACATTACCTAATTTCAAATGGAATAGCGATTTGGTGATAACGTTCACCTTGTTCATTTTAATCGGTTAGCCCAGTCATATTAGGTAAAAAAAGGGGTCAACCTCGGAATGAAAGATAATAAGCTGCAAATTGGTATGAACCTTTGTTTTGTCATTCTAAATGTTGTCTCAAAAGTCACAATCGTTATCGTGTTCGCGTCTCAAGATATTCAAGGTCAAAGGTCACAAAAATCGGTTTTTCGCGAATATCTGGCTTCCTATCGGTTAAATGAGATTTGCATTTATTATAAAAGTTGTAGGCTATAAAATTCCCTACAACTTTTGTTTAAACTTTTTTTTCATACGACCAACCGTTTTGAAGGTAGAGCGCGAAGAGTGCACATCGTACAGTCATATACGGCCTAATGCAAGGTCAAGCGTGAGTTATGGTTATCAGTACGTTATAAAGTCAATTATTTACTTGGAAATTATAATTATTAAACAATGCCTATTATTTATGTACTAACTATTAATTATTTATATTTAATTAAAGTAAGTAACTTGATTATTTATATATAATTATTCATATTTAACTATTTAAGTATAAAATATTATTAATTCTGGATTATATATTTTAGTTTTATTTTAAGTTAAAATGATAGTAAGAGTATATATTTTACACATATTTTTATTTATTATTAAACACGGCATAATATACATTTATCAAAATGTGAGTTCAAATATCAAAAGTATCTTTGTTGATTTTAATTGTAATGAAATTGGAAATGGAAGCTAATTATCTTCTTCTTGTTCGTCGTCTTCTTCTTCTTGTCGCTCAAAAATGTTCGATTCATTGTCATCATCCTCATTATCTGTCATGTTCATCTCCAAACCTTCCAGAATATCGGGATCATATGTATTTTCTTCATCGGGATTACTTGGATACAGTGAAGCGTTGAGGCAAGCTTGTCCGTTGCACTGGCCGCAAGCTAAAGAACATTGTAGCCCTGATTTTCTGCATCCACAGCGGGAACCACAACCATTTTTGCAATTGCAAAATATTACGTTTAGTAGTTCGGCTGGTGCTAGAGGTAATAACGTTCGTATGGGCTCCAGGATTTCATTTTCAAGCATCCAGCCCCATTCTTTAGGTTCTAAGTCCTTCCCTAACCACGTTTGAATCTGGTAGTAGACACGTTTTATGTGTTGATGAGCTGCTACACTTGTTGGTGGAAGTGTTGACAGTTGTACAGGTTTATTTAGTTTTGTAAATTTGATGAATTGCGTGTAGCGGAAATGATCAATGTTGTCCTCAGATTTTGGAGCATTATATAATGCCAACAAGATGCGCACTCCATTTTCTAATAATGTTTGTTTTGGGCAGTTTTCTTGTTGAAATACTTCCACCAGTTTATCTTAATCAGGAATTTTTTCCAATATTTCCAGGTATATAAGTATTGAGAAATTTACGCGTTTTAAAGAAAAGATATATAATGTCGTGTTAACTTAAAATAAAACTAAAATATATAATCCAGAATTAATAATATTTTATACTTAAATAGTTAAATATGAATAATTATATATAAATAATCAAGTTACTTACTTTAATTAAATATAAATAATTAATAGTTAGTACATAAATAATAGGCATTGTTTAATAATTATAATTTCCAAGTAAATAATTGACTTTATAACGTACTGATAACCATAACTCACGCTTGACCTTGCATTAGGCCGTATATGACTGTACGATGTGCACTCTTCGCGCTCTACCTTCAAAACGGTTGGTCGTATGAAAAAAAAGTTTAAACAAAAGTTGTAGGGAATTTTATAGCCTACAACTTTTATAATAAATGCAAATCTCATTTAACCGATAGGAAGCCAGATATTCGCGAAAAACCGATTTTTGTGACCTTTGACCTTGAATATCTTGAGACGCGAACACGATAACGATTGTGACTTTTGAGACAACATTTAGAATGACAAAACAAAGGTTCATACCAATTTGCAGCTTATTATCTTTCATTCCGAGGTGAAAGCCCTAATATGACTGGGCTAGGTGGCTAATTTTCTGCTAAAATAGTCCAAATAATGATGCAAGTCGTGAATTTTTAAAGACATATGCACTCCAATTTTAGAGAAAGCTGATAACATTTTGCTGACCGAAACTGCATAGCTGCTGGAACGATGTTTCCCTAATAAGCCCCCAATGACTTCTTTGATAGCGTTCCAAGCCTCCGATTCAACACAGTTAAAGTTGTGTTGAATGCATCACTTTTCATCAGCTTCCGTATATGTCGGGCCCATTAAGTACACCTGAAATGAAAAAAAAAATTACTATTGCTTGAAATACTCGTATGATCACCGTGAGTCTAAAAGTTTTATTTGCCATGTTGTAAATAAAACTTTATCTCTTTTGGCAACAGTTTTGACAAAACACTTTACAATTCCAAGTTTAATGTGAAGTGGCGGGAGTAGAATCTTTTCTTTTGACACAAAAGGATGACGGATTATTTTAGCCATTTGAATTGTTTCTGTTTCTCCAATTGTGGAACGAATATGTTATTGGCCCCCAGTGTAACGACCATCCCAATCGCACATGAAGCACATATGTTTGACATAACCACTTTGAAGACCAGATAACATTGCTACCACTTTTAGGTCACAACAAATGCGCCACTTATGTTCGTAGTAGTCAACCATATTCAAAATAGTTTATAATCCTTCATTTGTCTCTTTAGTATCGGTGCTGTATGCGATTGGAACAGATGGTTTGGTATTGGTCTTATGCAGTAAAACCGCTTTCAAACTATATTTTGAACTGTCAATAAAAAATCTCCAATCATTGGCATCATAACTTATTTCCATCGCGTTCATAAATTTTTCAACATCATTGCAATAAGTTGAATTTTTGATTGGCGACTTTTGTACGCTGAGACTTTTATACCAGGTGCCGAAAGATTTTTTCCTCTCAAAAATGAGGTTAGTTGAATTACGTTGTGATAATTCCAATTTGGCCGCAATATATTCAAATTAATTTTGATCAATAAAAATTGGCTAATTTGATGATAATTCATATACAAACAGTGAATCATTACCGGTATCATCTGTTTGGGCAACCGTTGGAGCAGTCGTTTCAGATAAAGAATCAGGACTGTGGAAATGTTGGTACTGGAATGTTTAAAGAATGTGGCAACGGTGTTTGAGCGCTTGGGGCAGAAACATATTTAAATGATACTTTTTCCCTTTTTTCAGCGCGGAAGTTTTGTTCATACAACAGTAGCAATTTACTGGATCGTGGTCGCCACCAGGATTAGCTCAAATCATTGGACTGCCAAATGACATGGACTCGCGTGTTCCACTCCTCCAACCCTTCAAACGATTGTAGCAGCTTTTACACACAATATTTGGTACCCAACTCTCGTTCACTATAACACTTTGGTTGAAATATAACTCGTATGTTCGAACAAAATCTCCACTAATATTTCCTTTTTTTCACTTTTCGGCATATATTTGCCACAAACATAACAAAAGCTGCTCAATCCGGGTTTAAAAATATCTATATTTGAAAAATTTAGAAAACAACTTTTTAAAAACGAAACACTTTTTTTTAATAATTACAATAATTAAACTTAAAAACCGCTTCCTGTCAATTTCTTGTAGAATATAGTATACATACAGACACCTTACTAGTGTTAAACTAACAAAAATCTTCTTACCATCCTTCTTTTATACAAATCGCTCTTAAACCTATTTAAGTGCAAACTTACAAGATCACTAATGATCACTACGTTCATAAAACCATCAATCTATCTCCTAATTGCTAAAGATGAGCTATGCTACAATCCTTTTCACAGCCCATCATAAACATAGTAGGTAAGTTTTATGATTGGGAAAGTATACTGTTGCATTTTATAACCGACGGGATTCTTTTCACGGACCCTTATAAAAATAAATTTTATGGTACAGAAAAGATACTTTTTGCCCGAAAAAAGACAACAGCTACGTACTTTCGAGAAAAATTCTAGGAACTCTGGAAAAACCTGAATAAAATACATAATGTCAATGAAAAATGGTAAAATGTCAATGAAAATTACAAATTTTACAAATAAAAGTTTTAAGTTCTCATTAGTTTTTGATGAGAATTATTTTTATTTGTTGTTAAATAAATATTTTCCTTTTTAGTTATTCAAGAGCTATTGTTGGAAAATGTTGACAAAATGGAGAAAAAAAGGCAATTTTTCCAATATTTCATCTGATTAGACACGCCCAACTTCATTTTTCCACATTGATATCTGAATGAAAACACTTTATCTAAGTCTCTTCTAAAATATTGTTGAAGACTGTGATACCAGATAATCAATATTGCAATAGTTATGGTCCTAAAACTGATGAAATGAAAATCCAAGACCTCGGCTGGTGAGTAAAAGCTTTAAAAGGCGATAAAAAATTTTTTTACCTGATAACGTCAAATCCTTTGGGAGGGTTACTATACTAGTCAAGCACTTTCACCCTGAAGTGAAATCATTAACCTCCCAAGCAACGACCCTGAAATTGTCGCACAGTGTTATCAGAAAGACTCAAGCGGCCCAGGAATTTGAGTGTATATGGGCTTTCGAAATGAGCGAGTATAATATAATTCAGTCCGCGTGGTGTAGTGATTAGAATGCGCATTCCGTAAGCAGAAGGTCCCTGGGTCGAATCCAGTTTTTGACAACCAGAATTGTTTCGAGTGAGTCTTCGGACGGACTATAAGCTCGTTTAGTTCTTATATGTGCTGGTTTAAAATCAGCACGTATCGCATCTGTATGGACGGACACACGGCCTGACTATATCACCTTCTCGAAACATACGATCAAAATAATGAGATACTCTATCTCTAAGCGAAGGTCTGAAAGGGGCTGTAGTGCTAAAACAAGCAATCAATATAATTCATACCCCTACAGGAAACCATTACAGTCCCTAATGCTTCTTGTGTTTATAATTTTCGAAAAATATACTGATTACTACTGGGGGAACAGATTAATTGGACTGTAATGAGATCCCGCAGCAATGATCTTTAAGTTAAACTTTTCTGGAGGCCAAGGTTCGGCTTTTATGGATGAGACTTCGTGGGAAGCAACAAATTGAAGTTGTGACTAGATTTCTAATGCATGGAAAGTTGATCAAGCATAATCTGTTGTTATTGTTTTTTTTCGTAACTCAATATCGTTGAGTTGTTCCCGATGAGAGTATGCATCTTTGTGTCAATTGTGGGGAGCCAGTCGAAGAATCTTTCCAAGTGATGAAAG
This sequence comes from Odontomyia ornata, assembly GCA_963969285.1. Taxonomy (NCBI): domain Eukaryota; kingdom Metazoa; phylum Arthropoda; class Insecta; order Diptera; family Stratiomyidae; genus Odontomyia; species Odontomyia ornata. The sequence continues at coordinate 127,170,089 of OZ017739.1, forward strand.
AACTTGTCTTGTGATGATCCCAAATTTTGCTTACACACATCGGAATTGGGTCAGTAACCCTTAATTTGTAAAGAATGGTTACTACAAACCATGCCTCCCCAGTTTTCAATATTGTTTCTAATTGCGTTTCCTAAACCTGACTACGTGTTTAATTTTTAATAATAGGCGTGCTGTGATAATTACTTAACAGTGTATGGTTTGTTTAATAATGTAATAGTCTATGGGATTGCACCGCGGTCCATTTACAATTGCAAACTTTTTTCGTTGTTCCAATCCATTCAAAGCCTCTGTGGGATTTTTACAGAAATGATTATTGCCAACCACCACGAAAAAGGAGGTTCAAGCAAAACTGGGCAGTAAAACTGTCGGTATTATTCACTAATATTTACTCAAATGAAGGAATGGATGCCTTATAAGCAAGCTTTTAGCGTTTATGTCAGCACATATAAAAAGAGATCATACGACCATCATTGCTTAGTAAATCGTAAAACAAGTTAGAATAATATGTACTTATTAAACGCACCAAAGTTAGAAATTTTCATGAAAATCCGAAGAAAATTGTAGTGACTAGGTCGATATAAAATATATATTTACCATCAACATGTGTAATTGCTGTTGTGATTCCATATATTTTAATGGACTATAACACAATTGATTTTGATCCGATTTATATGAAATTTTGTGAACTCAAGGATATTATGCTAAAGAACGTAATTATTAATAGACCTAAATTTTTGATTTTTTTTTAGATTTTTAGGTCGATAGGTGTTCAGTCGTGAGAAAGGGCATAAATTATTCATACTTTTTGCTTTCCCTTGGAGGCTCTATTTAGAAAACCGAATTTTAAGTTGCTTATTCTAAAAGTTCTAATCGACGACTTTACCTGACTACTTTTGGCCCTACCTGACTACTTTAAAACACACAACATTTTGGTACATTATGCCTCCCCCTAGACTCCCTGATGCATAAAAAAAGTTTTTTAAAATTCAGATTCTAAAAGTTCATTTGATCAAAAAACATTTTTAAGGGCTATTTCGTTATAAGGGGACCCCCTTAAAAAGTTTGGATATGTTTGGTAAGACCTATACTTTTGAGATATCATCACTTCTGATCTTTTCACAAAGTTTGAGTTGCTAGCAACTACAGTTTCTGAGGAAACTTGCTGTGACACATGGACAGACGGACAGACAGGTCGCGAAACTAGTGTCTTTGTAAAAAAAAATTTTCTATTTACAAAAGACTTAAATTATAGCTTTTGAGAAATTTAAGGGGCCCGTTTCAATTTTATAGGCAAAAATGTAAAATTTATCAAATGTACTATTATTAACAAAGTTGATCGAATTTCGACTTATGAGGTATTTGTTGCCCTTGTACTCTTAAAGTCTCACGTTTGTGATTTTTTTCAGATTTTTCGGGTCAAAGGGGGACACAAAATTTGCGTACATTTCCCCTTCCTCTGCACCCCTCAAAGCAAAATATGTCATTTAAAGACCTGTTTTGAAAAGTTCTCATTAAGACCTTTCATTTGAAATCCATATTGCCTACATGCAATGAAATTTTTTTTCAGGGGTCACTCCCCTATATGGGGAGATCCCCCTTAGACACCTTATACATTTTTGTAGTGAAACTTTAAGGAGGGCATCATTTTGCACCTATCTACAAAATCTTATGTTTCTAGCTTATGTAGTTTGCGAGAAAAAGTGGTGTGACACACGGACGGACAGACGGACAGACAGGACGCGATTTTAGTAGGGTTTTGTAAAATGATTTTACAAACCCTTTAAAAAAAAGAATTGGCGTGCGGATATCAAATAAACGAAATGAATGAAAATGAATTTGGCACATATTTATCGGATTTCTTTTTTTTTGAATTACTGCTTGAACGGGTATTGAATAAATTTTGTTTTAATTTCAGATTAATAAAGGTGATGCTTGGTGGAACAGCCGGGCGGTTTTGTACGGCAAGCGGTGCAGCTGGCCCATTTCGTTTGTGCGGAGTGACCGGGTTTCAAAATCGAACTAACGATATTGTGTATTGTCCACCATTGATTCGAGGAAATGATGAAGATTCTACAGCTGTTGTATACTTCGGTGGAGATGTTCAGGTAAACTACATTTTATGGTTGCATTATACTAAAAATGATTGCATCGGGCATAATATTCGACGCCATACATTGATAAAAAAAAAACTAAAGGAAAAAATGTTATTTTAAGGCTCGATTATGGTAAGCATTTCTCTTATATGCGCAATGATGTTTGATGTTTGTACTTAAACTCCTTGTAACATACGAATACATAAATGATATTTGCATCATAGATTTACATGCACATTGACTTTTATATTAAAATGTGTGGGCTATTAAAACACACGTGAAAAATATAAACAACCAAACTAGTCTACGGTAAGCGCATTCATGCACGTTTTACTTGGCATACATCCAGATAGATATTTATGTTCCAAGACACAATTTCTTGCTTTGAAATGACATTAAATGGTGACCTGATATTAATTTATCATATAATCCACTTAATTGTATTCCTTAAAAAAGAGTAAATTATTACAAATTTTATCAGGATTTTCCGGAGAGTATGGAAACAAATCGTGACAGTCGAGGTTACATGAAATACAATTTAGAAAGTACAGCGGCCCTACTTCGAAACGGATTCCCTCGTTTCCATATTGTTGTGATTCGACCCGTGAGGTATACAGTTTATTGAATTGAATTTCAGGACGCTAAAGTTGGCTAATTTTAGAATGGAGTTTAAAACATTTAGTTGCTTTGACAACTTTGTGCGGGGGAATAACGCAGGAGTACCAGATCACACTCCAATGAATCACGCTCTGCAGCATTTAGAAAAGTAAGCACATTTAAAATTTAACATTTATCAATGTTTGCAAAGTTAAACATTTTCCAAGTAACTGAGTAATTCTTAAAGCGCTTTCAAGTTAACATTTGAGAAGCAAATGATTTATTATTAGATGGGAAATGTTTACCATACGATTGAATTGTTACTTTTTTATAATAAAAATTAACGCAGGCTACTTCAAAACATATCACTACGCTTAAAGTCGTTGCCCGATACTGAGATAATATCACAAGTAGCATCAACATCATCTGCTGCTAATAGTTCATCCAATAATGATGGAACACAAGATATGGACATCGATATATTACAGGTACAGGATACGGTGACAGTGCATGGAGAAGATGCGATGGTTTTTCCATGCCGCGAAGAAAGTAATAACGTTATTACTTCGATCCATTCGGACGAATCTACATCAAACGATAACGTTCACAACAGTTTACAGTATAATAATGTAGATTGTCAAAACCAACATACAAATAAAAATAATCAATTATGGTGGAAAGATAATATAAATCTAGATAAATCAAAATTAGTGCTGATCGGATTTAGCAAAGGCTGTGTTGTTCTTAATCAAGTAAGTATGACACCAGGTGGCTATTCAAGTGGAAAGAAATTATGTTGGTGGCTTTTGCAGTTTATTTACGAATTTCATTATTTGAAAACGCTGACCCCAGATGATAGTACGATGATGAGATTATTGTCGCGATTCCGAGAAATGTACTGGCTAGACGGTGGTCACGGCGGTCAAAAGAATACATGGATAACATCCAGGAGCTTATTGGAAACTTTAACGAGACTAGGTGAGGATAGTATCTAACAGGTTTAGATTCAAATAACGAAATATATTCAACTTTGGTGGAATTGTTAAATGGAATTTTTTCACAGGAATAAATATTCACGTTCATGTTACTCCGTATCAAGTGCAAGATGACCGTAGGCCGTGGATCCGAAAAGAAGAAAAGATTTTCACAGATATGCTGAGACGTTTAGGGGCACCAGTTTCGAGACACCTTCACTTTGATAGTACAGCCGCGAACTTGTTTACTCATTTTGAAGTGCTTCAGGCATTTTGCCAACACATTCAAATGAGCACTCAACAGCATATACAGGGTCAACAACAAAATAGGACGATTACAGATCCTGCGAATGACGTGAAGTGACAAAGATTGAATAAACACATTTTAGCGTATGTAAATAATTATCGTAGATCGAAGCGCAAAAGTAAAAAAACAACTTCAGCATCGCGTGGCTAGCCTTATCAGTGCGTTTCAAATTTATTTGAAGAAAATTGACTTTGGCTTAGGATAGGAAAAAGTTTTAAAGGCTGCTTTTCATCTTGTCCTACATTGAAACATTCAAAAAACTCTATTTTTACTCTGTTTTTATTAAAACAGAATCCAGTGCTAGATGAAAACTATTTTTAAAAGTGGCAATTTTTAGTGTGTATCGTATTGTACATATCTATTTAAATTATGATTTTAAGATAGTCGACCTTAATATGCTCTTGATGAATCAATAGATTTGGTTCGAAAGCGTTATTTATATGTATCACATTTTATTATTAAGTTCATATTGTTAGACTGCTCATTAAATATTTCACAAATTTTTTCTGTAGATAATGAAAATTTCGGTAAGAGTAATGTTTTAATATATCCACGCAAATTTAAGTTTGACTAAGTAAGCACAGAGTATTGAATTTAATTATATATAATATTGTAAGTACTCATTTTTTTGATGATATATCAATAAATAAACAAATTTTTAAAAATTGTATTTTTAAACCTTTGGGTTTTTTATGCCTGCCGGTTGATTTATATTTTCAAGTTGTTTCAATATATTCTTGCTGAACTGAGAAATGTTAAATTTGCGATAAATTTGCGTTGTCATCGGATTTTAACCCAATTAAGTTTTCATCGGATTTTAAAATGCCACGCAGTTTATAAACCTTGTCGATTTCTACTTTTTAATATACTCGTATACTTGCTTAAAATATGTCTTTTGTAAATCTTTCATTCCTTCAACACTGTTACGGTATCCAATTGTTGGAAGAACGCTGGCGCATTCAACTTAAAATTCAACCGGAGATTCGTCTCATTCGTGAGTTTGTTATACAAGTAAAATGTTCTATCCAGTGTATTATACCGATGATGTCATAAATCATAGACTATTCACGAATTTTATCCACTGGCATTTAACCTCTAATTGGTAGGAAATATGAACGGCTTAACTTCTTGTATGAAACCTTATATATTTTTATATCTTCACATTTTTCTATAATTGACTCATTCATCTGGCGGGCGACCCACTCGAAGAGAATAGAAAACTATTCTTTCACTGTATGCTCAGATTTTTATTATTAATCTTGCTGTCCTGAATAAATACGATGAGCCCTTCCCATTCGAAAATCGGTTACAAAACACGGCTGTCGCCCAATGCAGAATTTATATTTGCTGACAATAGATTTTCAATTTGAGAGGCTGCTTCAAAATGATGTTATTAACTTGGCGATTTTAATGATTCTTGTAAGATTAGGAACTATTTCAATTGATAATTTAAATACGTTGATAATTCTTCTCTTCGAATCAATTGGTGCCAGATTTAACAATCTACCTACAAGTTAACCGTGTTTGAGTTGCGCACTCTGTACGAGCGTAAGATACATATATTTTATTTTATAATCGTATGAGCAATTTGCAATATTATTTCCATAATTAAAAATTCTTATAAAGGGGAAAAATAATTTAAGCTATTATCGAGCTATTCATAAAACATCGTAAGGGGCTAATGTAACGCTTGGCATCGATTTGAACGATTAGTTCTGGGGAACGATACGATATCTGATGAAATATGTAGTAGTTCTAACGCAATAGCACTTTAGTGAGTATCCTAGTGCATAAACTACTTGTTGTATAGAATTGTTTGGAAACAGTTCTAGCGAAACATTCAATCTTGGTATCAATCTTAAGGATGCAATTTATCGAAGTGAACTTTATGCATTGTGCAACAAGATTTTGATTTGTTTCATAAAGAAAAGAAGCGTAAGATTTAAAGTGATATGTATTCCAAATTGATTAGAGGTTAATAATGCAAATACTATCCATATATGTGAATAAATTAAAATTTATTAAGTGAAAGAAACGCATATGAGTAATTATATGAAGTAAATATAGAAAAGCCGAATTTGTAAAAAAAATATACATATTCGTCCTATTAAAAGGATCATTGCAACTATGCTATCTTAATGTGCAAATATTAATGTGAGAATCTATTATTATATTTATCCAAAGTATAGATTTAGAATATCGAATAGGTTTCTTTCAGATAAAAGGCCCAATGGGTTTAAATGTAAATTATTTTAATTTATATTTAACCACTGCAAACCATCTGCAAACATGTAAATAAATTTATTTATCTTGAATTAAATCGACATCCATTACGATTATTGAATTTAGATTAAGATAAATTGAAGTCATTTAGATTAAGCGATTTAAATTGTGAGAAGTGTTCAGTAGCACAATTTAAATAAAATTAAAAATAAATTGAGCTTTAGAACCACTTACTTTACCGATGTCAGATATCGAATTTATAAACAAACTTAAAAAAAGTCGATGAGATATTAGTGTTAATTAGAAACGTATATTTATTTTTATATGCACTATACTCATACGTATCGATGCTTGCCAATTCAAATCAAATGATAATAGAATTATCATCCAAAAAAAGTTAATCGAATCAAATCTTAATCAGTCAAAAATATTATTTTGAATAACGCTGAGTCAAGTTAAAGATCTTAATACGAAGTGATGTACATCTCCTATTCCATTCGTGTTTCAATCATAAATGACCGAAGATACTGGTGTAGCAACGGTCGAATGAAAACATGATTCACATAAAATTTATACATCAATGGAATAATTTAACATTATTGACTTGAAAATGTAAACGGAACGTCTTCAATTTCATTTATCATCTGTTTTTCTAAAGTTGTCGTTGATTATTAAACGCATGTGGTTTTTTAGCTTCTTTACGGCATCCGAAATGTTTCACTGTATTTCAGAGCAACGTGAACATTTTAAAATCCGTTCTTACTGTGAGGATTCAAAATAATGTTGAAAATAACATCACTGATCAAAAATAGTTGAAGTACTCTAACAATGTAAATAAACACTCATTTTTTCGAAATATATGTCAGATAAGTTGAATAAATAAGTGAATAAAGCATATATTTACAAATTATATCAATGTACCTTTTATGGGCAATTAAAAATTGCTCATAACTTTCGATTTTATATTCATATTTGGAGTTTCAAGTGTTAATTGCACGTATTATAATCATTTTATTGTAAATTCCAATATAAGGTGTAAACAACGTGTTAAATTAAAATGTAATAAAATATTGGAGTGAGCTCAAAAGTTTTAATATCAAATATAAATAAAATTCAATGAATTGTGTGGTTATTTCTTGCGTCAATAATCCTTCAATTTATTTATTGAACAATTGTTGATACTTTTACGTTGAAATAATGAGTAGTTATGTTCTTAGTTTTTTTTTTGTTTTAAGCACTACAGTCCCTTTCGGGCCTTTTCTTAGAGGTAGATTATTATCTTATCTTAGAGATAGATCTTATTATCTTGATCGTATGTATCGGCGCTCGATACAGACGATTTGGTGAGTACCACGCTTTGGTCGTGTGTTCGTCCACCCAGCTGCGATACGTTTCAATCTTAAACCAATACGTCCGAAGAATCACTCGAAACAAATCTCATTTTCATCAACGGGATTGAACCAGGGACTCTCGGACTTCTTCTTCTTAGCACTACAGCCCCCTTATGGCCTTCGCTTCCTGCAAATAGCGCCAACAACTGTCTCGGTCCATTAACCGCGTCCTCCAATTTCGAAATCCGAGTAGTGATGAACTGTCTTCGTCGACCGAGTCCGACCAGCGTTTCCTCGGTTTCCCCACTGGTCTCCGGCCTTCAGTTCTCCCAACGAATATCTGTTTGGGTATCCGTTGTTCGTCCATACGATTCATGTGGCCAGCCCATTGCAGTTTCCGCAGTCTTATAATCGTTGAGACCTCCGGGTCGTCAAAAATTTCACAGACTCTAGTTCTTAATTAGCCAGTCTGAATTCCTGTTGATCAAGAATATGGCAGAAAATATTATTTTTGGATAGAGTACGCGTATACGTGCTGGAAGGCTAGCTTCTGCGGTGCCGTGGGTCTTTTTTTTCAAACAGCGCCAGGCATACACTACAAAAATATTAAACGTAAACGAATTAAAGCTATCTATAGGGAAAAGTGGCCGGAACCGAAGGCTAGAATGCCAAAAAAAAGAATCCTATATCTTCCGCACGGGAGCTAGCAGGCCTAAACAGCGCCATCATAAGGCCAGTGGTGAGACAACTCTCAATGTATCGGTCTGTAGGGTATAATGGCTGCGAAATGCAGGGGTTTTTGCTCACAGTTATATACTTTAAATGAATTCTTAAAGATGTTTCATGCAAATTCCAATAAGCCCGTAGTGTCTGATTCGATAAGAAGCGCATATTGTTCTATTGGCATATATTGTTCTTGTTGTTATACAGGAAAATCCAAACGAACGTTACTTCGTTAAGCACCATTCGATCCTTCTGAAATTTTCATAGCTGATTAGTGTGGAATACGAACAGAGAGTAAAATGGAAATGTCAAGGAAGAGAATTTTGTCACTCACAAACAAGCAACCTTAGATGCCCTACAAGCGAAATTTGATGTTTTCATTAAAAATTCAACCAACTAAAACTCCCTCTTAACATCAGTAAATCTCAAGTAATAGCCTTTTCTGCTTAAAAAAACCCGCTCCAAGCTCTTAAATATGGTAACAACATTATTCCCTGGGTCTAAAATTTCATATTCGTAGGTAGACACCTCACCCACCAAAACTTTATCAATATCTTATACAAAGAACAGACAATAAAAGCAAACGAAGCCATTAATATAGCTTTCAAACTAAGCTCCCCGCACCATGGCTTGTCGCCGTCTAAAGCGATCAACACGTTCAGATCGATTATTAGCCCTAAAATCGAAGCAAATTTGGCTAACTTAAATCCACCTCCTAAATATTATTACAAAGAAACTGATGCTTTAAAAGTCAAAGCGCTCAAAAGATGCTTAGGCATCCCAAGTACTGCACCCGATATCATTTCTCTAGCTATGGGTAAGGAACTACCGGCCCACCTCAGAGTACAGCAGATTGATGATGAGGGAATAGCCAAAAACCTACAGGTGGAAGACTTTAACAGCACAGTGATAGATAATTCCTCGTACTCCATTTACTCTCATATTTACTCCAAATACAAAAGCTTCTTTAACAAGACGTGCTATGGAAACAAACTTCCCTTGGCTCAGGACATCAAGTTTCAAGTTGATAGCTTTATGACCAACATAACGGAAAACCTACCCAAACTTAACTACGTGTATGTATAATAATTTCCTCTTCTCAATAGAAAAAACCCTAAAGTTTTTCCGTAACAACAATGCCAGGATATATTTCACAGATGCATCAAAAAACATACTGGGCACTGGCTGTGCCATCCACTATCTTAATGATAATTCAACAAAGCTTTTCAGTTTCAACAATATCCCTAAAATTATTAATACAGAAATTAATACAATGTTTTTAGCTGTCTCAGAACCTAGTAATAGCCCTCATAACACAGTAGTTATTTTATCAGACTCCAGAAATGCAATCAACGAAATAATAAGCAACAAGAACCACAAATTCACTACCACCAAATTCAGACAAGTCCTCATAGACGCCCCGAACATCACCTTTGTATTATGCTAGATTCCTAAATCCAAAAATATTCCAGTGCATATAACAGTTGATAAAGCTGCCAAAAAAACCATCACGACAGGCGTAGCTGCAAATTACTATACTGAATGTAGACTTAATTAAGATTGAAACCAATAGAGAATGGGAAGCGTATTATGCCAATGAAATTAGCAAAACCAGTTCCTGTCCATGGCTCCAAATCAACCTTGTCTTTAGACCCAAACCATGGTTTCACAAAATTATTGACACTAGCAAAGTTCAAAAACAACTAATTAGATTACTCACCAACAGAGCGTATAATTTAACCATACTCAAGGAGCCAAAACTGCGTCCTCCGAAAACTGCAAGTGGTGTAACTCCATAGATGTCCTTGAACACAGAATTTTCAACTGCCAAAAATTTGAACCACTAAGAGGTAAGTACAAAATTTTTAAAAGTAATCTTTTCTTTCCTGAAATTTTTAACAAAAACGACAATAATTTACTAGATCAACTTATCCTATTTTTTATGGAAGCTGAGACAGAACTATGAAATACTCGACCAGGATTACCCCAAGCTTTTAAATCCTTAAATCACTATTACTCTCTCTTACACAAAGTTTAAATCCAAACGTTCAACTAACATACCCCAACTAATACTAAAACACTAAACAACAGAAAAACAGTCAAGCTCTGTACACAGTCAAAACATAAGCAGCCTAGTAAAGGCCACAAGTTATCATAAGTCCAAAGGACCAAGGTCGCCCATCGATGGCGTGTGCGCTCAAGCCATAGCCAATGTTTACCTAATCTTCGATAAGGGTGAGGAGAAAAAAAAGAAAAAACTTGTTAGAGTTCGAGAAGAGAAGCATCGCGCACGATATATTGTATTTTTAATAAAAATGTTTGATACTGTTGTCTAGGGATGGCGGTTTTGGTAAAAAAACCGCTTCTTCGGTTTTTTTCATCTTCGATTTAACCGGGCGGTTTTTTACAGCCAAAAAAACCGGTTTTCGGAAGAACCGGGTTTTCGTCTTTTTTCCAACCAAATTTTTTATATCAAAAACTCAATTCAAAATTAAATATATACTTTTATATCAATTGATTGTGTAATAAACATAAGCAGTCGAGCAGCCCCGTGATGATCAGGAGTGGCTGCTCCTGAAGATATAAGGTGGTCACCTCGTCGAAACTGCTTAGTTTGTTGTTTTACTAGTTTAATTTAAACTACATCCGTCAAGTTTCCATCCTTTTGGCAGAGATGAGAGGTTCACTTCAGCCACTTTAACATCTTTGAGTTTGACATTCCCCTTGTAATGCAACGATATTCTCCCGAAAAAGTAACGGTTGCTTTTTGGTAAAATGTTTGCGTTTGTCTCAAGCCTCCGTGTCCGCTAACTTTAACGAGGCAAAAAAATGTCGAAGTACTGTAGAGTAGGTTCATTGACACATAATACAACATTTCTAAAGATAATTAAAAATTGATGGGTATGTCTCGTAGAGTACGCGTGATAAGTATTTTGTAGTGTAGCTTCGTGGCTCGACAAGAACCCGCCTCATATGATCCCGCAAATGCCAGTCGTCAAGCACGCGTACGCAGTCGTTAAGCGAAGCTAGTGAGCTGAGCTCGGTGTTGCTTATAGCTCGCTGACACTTGTGCCAGATCATCGGCACCCATGTCCTACACGGATTATTGAAAAAAAGAAATTCATTACAATTGGTATAAATGATTTTTGATTTTTTATGCACAAAATTATTTAAATCAAAATGAACTGAAGGATATTTCATCCATGTGTTAAAAATAAGATCTAACGTTTTGAAATCCAAGCTGATAGCTTACTGTTAGGCTGTCATTCATTTAAATATAAGGATAAAATATCCTTCAGTCCCCAAACATTTTGCACTTATTGTTTGCTAGCTTCACTACGCACTCCGAGTGAAATCCTCCGCATTGGAACGAAGCAAACAATCAATACCAAAAAACAAATAGAATTTTGCTAATTTGGTAGGGATGGCGAAAAAACTCTTTTCCGGTTTTACGTTTTCATTCGTATCCGGTTCTTGAATTTGAAAGAAAAAACCGGATCAAGCCAGGAGGAAAAAACAGTTTTTTCGGTTAAACCGGTGTGGTTTTCCCCATCCCTACTGTTTTCCGCCATCTTTTGATATTGAATAGTTATTCGCTACAAGTGGTGACCCCGAAATCTGACTAAACTTATTTTCTATTATTCGGTTCCCTTAATTTTTGTGTACTTCGTTCATACTCTTCTTTCGTCTACAAAATTTCCGACAAGGTAGAGCCGCGCGCACAGGCACCAACCCACAACGCACTTTTTACCCCGATGCAAGAATTGACGCTGCCGCCCGTTGAAGCGAAGCAGAATTTAAAGCTCCCACCGTTTTGGCAGTGCCGCTTATCGCTGTGGTTCGCACAAACGGAGGCACAATTTGTAATGCATAAAATTACTTCGGACGTGACGGCACGCCAGTGAGATGTCAACATTAGCCGGAATTCAACTATCAGAAAACGCAGTCAGAACGCTGTGGTTACGCCGTTGCCAGCAAGAGTACCGGTGGTACTCAGCGTTGCCGCGCAGCTAGATATGGTGGAGTTAATCAAGGCGGTGGACAGAATTATCCCAGAAATAAACGTATAGCCGACGCCATCGACAGTAAATGAGGTCAAGGAGAAATTAGAAGTTAATAACGCACTGAAAGTGGATAGCCTCGTTGATAGATTAGCCAAGATGGTTTCTTGCAAATTCAACCGATGAATTTCACGTTGAACGGAATGAGGAAAACACCATCCATTTGATGATTGATTTCCATTACGATTACGTTATGGTCGCTATCGTAAGGAAGCACCTGGAGTTTCCGTTGAGGACTATTAAAGCTGAATTCAAGTCTTGCTTCAGCAATGCATTCCTGAGCTCCGACCCATATAGATTGCATCTGTATTCAATTTGGTTCTCTGTTATCCACGATTTCAGGAATACTCGTACACCTCTGCGATTATTATTGGCGTTTAGCCATGATGTATGCTTGGCATTTAGATCACCAGCAAGAATATAATAATTATGCAGCCTGTTCAACTCGAGTATTTCAAAAAAGGAATTGAGCTCCTCCTTGAACTTGAGACCGTTTCGACCAGTTGCATTGGCAAAAATAACGGAAAGGTTATCGCCACCTGGCATTGAAATTTTGATAACGCACACTTCAAAGAATTCAAAGCTTTTGAATTCGACTTTTTCAATATTTTGGAAACAATAGGGTCTTCTGACCAATATCCCGGTGTTACCTCCGCCATCACTTTATTTTAGCGTTTCTTACGAATTCAAAATCCTTGAATGTTATGGAGTGCCATGAATTGAGTTGGGTTTCAGTGAGAAGCATGATGTCAGGCTTTCGCTTAACAATGAATTCAAGGAGATAGTCACGTCGATGTAGACTCACAATGGATTTGACGTTGATCGAGATGAGATAAAGCTTATCCATGGGAATCTGATGGATGACAAGTTATTTTGAGGCATTTGAAAGATTTAAACGCTGAAAAATAAAGTTGATTCTTGAATCTTGTTTATCGATACTCTCCGATAAAGAATTAAGTTGCTGGTAAATTTTAAGAAGCAGCTCACTGTTGCTACTTACATTATTTACATTATTGACAGCATTATCTGCTGGTCCTCTAGCGGCAAGTGCAAATAATATCCCAGGCTTGCCGAAGTTGAAAGGTATCTCACTGCGGCGAATTTGTGTTTGTTTTGGAATAAATTTAACTTTTCCATCTTGATATCGGGAGCATCCTCGATATGATGCTGAATGACCAAATACACTACGGTTGGCAGCCGAATGACTAATTCTTTGACACTTTGACTTTTTTTAGAGGCGCCCCCGCCTCACCACCCCTAAATTCAAATACCTTATTCGTTGAAGGGCACTTGGACTGCTTTTGTTTGAAATCTGTACCAGACAAAGTGGTAAACTCAACCTTTCTACGCTCAACCTTCTTTTTGGAAAGGTTTCTGGTGCAGCTTCCTTGAGGATCTGAAGAAGACCGTCCGTATCCTCTCCGCAGTCCACATCCTTCAAAAAAATGTTCTCGTTTTTTTACATTTTGGAGTATAGGTGAAGTGTGGAACCTCCCCAAAATTCAGTGCATCTTCAGCTGGCTTGAAATCAACCAGTGATTTCACTTTAATAGTTAATTTTTCTACATCAACTCATTTAATTTCGAAATTATTTGATTTATTTTCGGCTGCCAATAGCCGAACCATATCTCTATCCCTTTGTCCGAATACATTGATTGGCGGAACTTTTTCTGCTTTTTCTTTTTCTCCTTATTTTTATTTTTTAAGGTGAGAGGTGTACTCCTGAAATCGCGGATAACAGAGAGCCAAATGAATACAGGTGCAATCTATATGGGTCGGAGTTCCCAACATACCCTAGGACAAATTCATATTTGGACCTCTGCATTGTTGACGCAAGACTTAAATTCAGCTTTAATAGTCCTCAACGGAAACTGCAGGTGCTTCCTTACGATAGCGACCATAACGCAATCGCAATGGAAATCAATCATCAAAGGGATGATCTCTTCCTGTTTCCAGTTCAACATGAAAATCATCGGTTGAATTTCAAAGAAACAGACTGGGGAAAGTTTCAAAAGAACTTTAATTGGAAGTACCAGAAGGAATGTCCCCCTTCTGATGGTGGAAACTCTTGCTCAATGGTTCCTAATGACAGGAATCTAACTAACGATGAAATATGTAGATCTATATTTGTCGAAGTTAGAGAAGCTGATGTTGGAAACGATTGAGAAAGTAGTTCCCAAGATTAAACATCGAAACAATATAGAAGGATATGAAACACAACCATTGTAAGGTTTAAAAGATTGAAAAGCCTTCTTCTCGCACGCGTCAACAATATTTATCGGCGATTTTTGGACTACAACCATCCCTCGTTGGCTTTGTTGAAATTACACCTGAAGAATGTCCGGAACTTAGTCCGGCCATACTTCAGGAGTGAGGTCAGCAATCAATGGGCGGAAAAATTGAGGGGTATTAGCCCACAGGACCCAGACGGCGTGTTCTCGAAAGTGAATAGCATATTCCGCAAGAAGTCTCGAGTGAAGGTATCGAATCTTACAGTCGCTAGTGATGAGATAAATCTTCTCGATAGGGCTGGTATCGAAATTGATAGTACGACTAAGAATAGAAATGGAAACAGGATAATAAGTGAGGGATTGCGTAAACATGCCCTGATTGGAACACATTTTGAATTGATTCATCTACCAAACCCGGAGAGAGGGAATGAAATATTTTCAGAGGTCGTTGATGCAAAAGTTTCCGACTTCAAATCAAGCCTGAACGGCCAATCAATTCTTCATTTCAATGAAACATTAACATTTGACCTCATACCGAGCTTGAATTTTATTGATTATTTTGTCAGCTATGAAGACTTTTGGTACTGATGGTATTCCAAATGTAGCTCTTCGACATTTGCCAGAAGGTGTTATTAGGAATTATTGGATATTGTTCAACAACATGTTGAGCAATTCATATTTTCCAAATGAGTGGAAAGAGGCTAAGGTATTTCCGATCTTGAAGAAAGGAAAAGAATCTTCGTGCCCGAAAAGCTATCGTCCAATCAGCTTGCTGCCTAACATCAGCAAGGTGTTTGAAGTGAAACTTAACAAAGCATTAAACGTCCACATTGAGAAATATGAGTTGATGCCGAATTGCCAATTTGGTTTTCGTGCCAAGCATTCGACCATACATGCAATAACGAAAGTAACCTCAGACATCTGTTGGAAACTAAATGATAGACAATGTGTTGGAGCATGTCTCATTGATATGGAGAAAGCCTTCGATACGGTGTGGTTAGATGGACTAGTTTTTAAACTCCTTCAGGACAAGTTCCGCAGTCAACTTGTCGCCATGATGTGCAATATGTTGTAACTGAACAATTACTGCGCCTCTGCTCTTTTCAATATTCATTCGCAAGCGATTGAACGGCTTTGATATTAGCTTCTCACTTACGCGATCATTGGTAGCGTTTGCTGATGATTTGATCATCTATACAGCAGACCGAAAAGCTATAATAGTTCAGAGCAATCTCCAAAAAATGTTCAATGATGTACAGCTGTACACTGACATTTGGCGAATGAAAATCTTGTTTCAGACAACGCTGCAGGGGGTCAATCAAGACTTGAAACATAATTGGAAAGATTTCCACATCATGGCTGGCGAGGGGTGTTCAGAACGGGTCCCACATAAATCCTGTGTTCGATATCTCGGTGTTCATTTCGATCAGTATCTGTACTGTACTGAACATGTCAAAATCATGCTCAGTAAGGCACAAAAAGTAGTCACGGCCCCACGAGGACTCTCTCATTCTAGATACATTGATCAAAAGGTCAAAATTATCTGTAGACCAGTTTTGACATATGATGCCAGATCTGGTACAACCAGAGTGGTAGTACTATGGAAAAATTAAGAGTTTTCGAAAGGAAATGTCTTCGTGCATGTACTGGTTTGTACAGAAAGCCTGAGATGAATTGGAAGCATTATACTATATATCGAATAGAAAAATTTACCAAACTGCTCAAGTGACCAGAGTCGATATCTTCATATCGAAACTTCTTCGGAATCATATCGCAAGATCTGTGACTGTTAGGGGAAACCCTTGGATTTCACAGCCGTTCCACCCTACAGATTGCGATTTGCCTCGGTACTGGCTTCATTCCTCCCAAAGCATTCGTGTTCATGAATCGATATGTTTTTGATTCTGACGGTGTCCCAGTCATAAATCCCTTATATCGACGCGCCACCGATAAGAAGATAAAATATCCTCCGAATTTGAGTTCACGAGACCAACAATTCCAATGGATTGCTAGATTCGTTGAAGCTGATCGAGCTGAGACGAAGCAATCTAGGTATTGGTGGCTGAATGGTGTTTTTCGTTACTTAGTTTTTGTTTCAGCTCATTATTGCTACATTTAGTGTTGTTGTGTATTTGTGTTAAAAATAAGGGATAGGTTAGGTACATATTATGTTTACTTTATTAGGTTAGAGGTAAGATTAAACGCTTAGGTTAGGACCATTCTGATAGAATTTTTTTAGTATAAGATAAAGTTTTTGATTGCATTTTTATTAGAATTAGGTTATAACATATGAGGTGTATGATCAAAGTTCACTGTTGTGTTTGAATTATAAATAATTTTTGAATAGTGTAGGTTGGTTTTTTTCCTTTTTCCAATCAAGTCATAAAATATGTAATAATCTTAATTAATTTGAATTTGCTATAGTTGTTTTGATGAAATGTGTTGAATGATAATGTATAAAGTTAGAGAGCCATTTGGGCCATTAAGTTTTTGTATTGTTATTGTTTGGAATATGCTTTAGATTCTTATAAAATTTATAACGACTAGTATTGAATGAAGTGCTTTTGAATTTGAGAAAATCACTCTGTCAGAGTCGCTAACAGCACTGTGATTTGCACGGTTGGAAATGTGTCTTAGATGTTCGTGATTGCGTGTACCCGTGTACCCTACATTGTTTTTTCAAGCTTTTTGTGGGCGAACAGGGCCGCAGGGGGCTTGCTAGGGCTCCAGTGTGTATTCTCGGCATATTTCATATCGTGAGGCTTCTCGGAATTACCGCGGAATTAGTTGTTACGAGATATCTGCATCCGGGTATTGTTGCGTGAAATAATCTTGTGTTCAACTTGTGATCGCATTTCCTAGAGCATGCTTTCGACCCAGGAGAAAGTTTTACGAGACTCGCAACGTCAATATTGCTTAAATAAAGAAAACCCCATTTAATGTTTCGCTGATTGTTGTGCTGTCCCCATATCAATAAGAAATGGAGGGGCTACACGCAAGATACCTTCCTGAAAACACCCCCGCCGACAGTAATGGCGCAGCTCCCATCAAAGAGTATAAGATTGCAGCCAGCAAAAGTAAACAATATTTTATACCAAGAATAAGGGCATTGTGGAAATGGTTAAACGTTGTAGGTAGTGATGAGATAGATACATATATTTGTATTCATTTTGGTATCACTAATATTTTCTGATATTCGTACCAGCGATATCTAAAAATCTAATATTAGGATACTAAATATTAGGTAATACGAACGGTCAAGCATACAATGCCGACCGAACCGAGAAGAACTTGCCAATCGCAATCGCCGTTTGCCGCTGTCGCATCATGCTCAGGAACGGACTCCGAATACCACGTACATGATATTCATATTTCCCGCATGCAAGCGCATAAGCGATATGCATATAAATACATGAATGGATATTCCTTCGTGAATATGGGTCACTCAAACGAATACCGATATCACCTGGCAAAGTGGATATTTCGGAAAGTAATACTAATTTTGTGCCCCCTTATACCGATGTGTTAAACATTGTCTGAGTGGCACAAAGGACCAAGCGACGTAATGTGAATGCAGATCGCACGAGCGTTGTGCGACGAAGAAAGAGTGATGGAGAGAGTGGTAGGGAATGGAGGTAATTAAAAAAAAAATACTGTATTCATATTGATATTCAACCAGTATTGAAGTTTTGAGCTGCTGATATTCGCAAAGCAATGCATTCGTACCATACACATGCGATACGAATATCATCATCTAGTGATGGTATTGTTTTGTTCGTTTTGTGGTTCATGGCGTTAATTTGATGTGAGAATAGCATTTTTTATTCTTTGTATTTTCTACTGCTCATCGTTTTGTCAGTCAATCAATTGTTTGTGATTATTATTGACGATGATTTAGGAACTGTACTTTTTGAAATTCGAATGAATGAATGTTAAAGCTTTGCTTTTGGTTGTTTTTGAAAATTGTCATTGAAAGGGGTAAGGTAACGTGTTTCAATTAGATTAGAATCTTGTTTATAAGTTGATGTTTTTTAGAGTAGATTTATAAACTAGACTAAGATTACTATACCACTATACATGAAGCGCGCAAGGTTGAATGAAGTATGGAACTATTTCACCGTTCGTTCCGAACAAAATAAATTTTCTAAGTGCACATTTCGCATCGCAACATTAAGTTTTAAGGGAACGGTATCGAATTTGAATAAGCACCTGAAAAATAATCACTAAATTTCTATTCAACAAGCAAAACAAAAAGAAGTAGGTGAACATATTTGTCTTCTAGATGTTAAACCAACCACCTCGAGTATCTCTCCTTATGATGCCCAAATGTCGTCAACAAATGTAGCGAGTGAAGTTGGATCTTCTCAAGCGAATTGCGCTCTATATTTTTCAATATAGAGTTCAATGAAACATTCGCTGTTTGCACCGTGCTGGATCTACGCTTTAAAACACATTTTTTCAACGATAAGTGTGCAGCTGAAGGAGCTAAGCGCAAAATTATCAATTTAGCAACTGCAGAAGTGAATAAATTCATCACGGAAACACAGATTTCAGCAATAGAATCTTTGGCCTCAACATCAACAACAACGCCTGCTTCTGAACGTGCTGGATCATATGATGAACTTGAAGCGTTTAAGTATGCTTGAATTTGGTATAAGGCGGCTAAAGTTATTAACGAAGTGCAGCCAAACCGGTCTGCCACAGCAATGACAAGTGAGGAGACACAGTGATATTTGAGTGACACATTGTTAAAGAGGGAAGATGACCCCAACAAATGATAGAAAAAATATCAATATATCTATCCTCATTTATTCAAAGTTTTTCAGCAACTTTTGGGGTGGCAACATCTGTTACTTGTGAGCGTATATTTTCCAAGACTGTGCAGCTTATAACGGAAAGAAGAAGTTGTCTCTCACCAGAAAAAGTTATGAAACATATTTCTCAATGCAAATAAAAATAACTAATGATTCCATTTTAAATTTTGCATTTAGTTTAGAAAATTGAATATTGATTACTTGATGGGTGAGATGCATTGAACAAAAAATTCAAAAAATTTGGCACTCAATGCCAATATATTCGAAGCGAAGTTTTGAACTACAACTACAAACAACATGCTTTGGACAACTTTTATCAGGCTATCAAAAAGCTCATCAAAAGTATGAATCTTTAAATTAAATTTCATTTCATGGCATTTTCGAATAGCGCTTATTTGGTGTATGATGAATTTTTTATTCAATTAGCATATAGCAGTATATAAATAAGAATTCAATTTTTGTGTCCAATAAATGAAATTAATATAAAATATTATTTTAAGTATTATAATACCAACAAACGAATATATTAGTATTAGGTAATATTTCGAAATATCGGTATTAACCAAAACTGACGATAGATACAAGCCATATGGTAGCAATTTGCATATGTATTAGTCGGCCTACTATGGACAAGCTTCCGGTAGCTGTCACCCAACTGCGGCATTAGCAAATGCTTATATTTCGTCATATATACTATTTCCCGAATAAAAAACGTGCCGAACGCATTCCGTGCATGCTATAAATTCACCTTGTATAGCCCATTGTGCTCCTAAACTTTCCAAGACGAGCAAATGAAGCACATGTTTTGCACCTTCGACTGATAGCTCAGCGTTGAGATGTATACAAACTCCTATAAATTCACTTTGGAAGGCGATAAAAACTAAACGGGTATAAGAACTGAAATAATTTTCACTTCACTGGGAGCGCTATTGTGTTCTCCGCGGATCATCTGGATTTCACTGTAGAAATCCGTCTCTAAACCGTACAAAACCTCGAATTTTTGTTGGCATCTCCACAATTCTTCATATAACGCCATGTAAGTTAGCCAGCAAAGTCGGCCTACTAATGGTCATGTGTGTGGTAGTAAGCGCTGCTGCCATATGGCTTGTATCGATCGTCAGTTTTGGTATTAACCCAACTCTAGTTGTAGGCGTATTTGGCGCCAAAATTAGAAATTTTATGAATGTGAACAAAAGATTATGCTTGAATATTGAATTCAGAAATATAAAAGTTTCATTGGAAACGAATTTAAACAACTTTGTTAATCCATTCTGTTTACGTTTTAATACTAGGTAGCTTATTTGGCCCAGTTAACTGAATTTCACTTTCGAAATGCAGTTTCATTTGATGATGATGACTCTTATTAGAAATATAAATACAATCAGAAGAATTTTAGTACTAAATCAATTTCGGTCACCACATCTTCAACGAGCGCTCGTCAAGGATGCCGGTGAGTACCCTTTCATTTTCTTTTATATTTTTGTTTCCTATTATTAACTTTCTTAAAAATTACATTTTCTAAACTTTTTTAAAGAACTATTTATTAATCTCATAATTTAAAATTTTACACTTGAATACAAGATTTTTAATTTATTTTTTTACAACAGTATGCACATAATCTAATAAGTATCACAATAAAAGAAATGTGTAATTAACGAATTACATTAAATCTTTCCTTTTTGTTAAACCTGACTGGGTTTGGTACCCGCAACGATGGCAGGCTCCTCCACTGAAATGAGCTAGCCATCGGGCGCGCTCTTCCCTTCTATTGCGTTGTAGGGGCTCTTGCACCTGCACGTGAGTGGCCTGCCGCTCACGTGCCCTTTTATGGTATAGTGTGATGTGACCTAAAATAGTTCTGCTTGATTGTGGTCTTTATAAGATTGAGTAGTTGATCTGTGAATCGTCGGCCTCTATTGAACGAAAGTTTTTATTGCAGCATTTTTTAAACCTGTATTACAAACGATATTCCCAACGACTTTTACCATATATGCGTCCATAGAAGCTAAATATCTTTTATTTGTTTAGCTTGGATGCCTTAAATATTTAAAACCTAGAGGAGGGTAAAGTTTCAACCGTTGATGCAACATAAGAACTGTTAGATTTAATGAAAATTGGACCACATATTTTTGGGCTGATGGAAAAAAATATGCTTGCGGTACTCGTAAATGTAATTGCCGAAAAATTAATGTAAAATTGGTGGTGATTAATGGAACCAACATCAATAAAACTTAATATTACTATTTTATGTAAATACTTACATCCAATATTTGCATGATACACATTTCATTTACTTTTAATAATTTATCTTATTTCATATTTTATTTTCTCGAAATTGTCATTTTGTCGACTAAATATCAAAAGTGTCATTTAGGCTAGTATGATTGGAATAGGAACGTTCCAGTGTTCACTCTTCTCACGAATAATAAGTAACTCATTAACATTACTTCGGCTGTAATTATTTTAGAAAAAGTTGACATTGAAATGAATAGTGTACTTACCTTCTACACTCTAGTCTGAGACGTTTTAAACATTTTTAACTTCGTTGCTGCAAAAAGACTTACATACTGCCTGAAAATTTTCTCTCCAAAATATTTTTGAATTTTTGTCTTCATAAATAGAAATACAAATAATTAGACAGATTTTTATTTTTAAAAACTTTTTATTGATGATCCGTGGATTAGGATTGGTAAATTTGGCGGAAATTCTTTAAAAGTAGTAAATATTTAGTATTGAATTACTCTCTCAAAAATATTTCAATTGTTATGATATTGTGCTTCCAGATTGTTTACCTAATAGTTTCGTTTTGTATTTTTTTTTCAATAATAAAAGAAAACAATATACTTCAATTTGAATTTTATTCAATCGCCTATTTACACTGACAATCATAGCAGTTTCAGTTCATCTTTCAAAAATGGGGTTTTGTATTGTTTATCAGTTTATCAAATTTCTCTGCTCATTTCCCATTAGTTACGGTACTGTTCAGATTATTAACAGTTATCGTGAAATTTTTAATAAGAGTATGTTTAGGGCCATTTTACTATAATGATACTTATCAGTTCGGAGCTGCATGATTAGTTCTTTTCATTTTCTTGACAGTGGTAACAATATTTTGAACATTTTAGAACGTTTTTTGAGTTCAGAACCGAATCAAATGGTTTTCTTGCTGTGCCTACGACTTGATTTTTTTAATTTTGTACAAAAATATACATATATAGATTTTTTTCTGTTTTTTTTTCATTGAATATGATATTATATTAGGAAAAAAATTGCCTGGTACATTATCTATTATTTTGCAGGATGGGCTTTCTACTAACACTATTTACAGTAAAGCAATATTGAATGCAGGTAATAATAATAAGAAAGACGATCAAAGTTCACAATGTACTATTTTTTGATAATATCTATTTTATAATTGATAAATGGTAAAAGTCATTTGTTTATTCCGAAGCAAATTCCAGTGTGTATGGAAGTGTCTTATCTTGTTAGTAGAAAAAGTAGAGTAAAACCGTATATATCTTGAAAATTGATAAGAAGATAAATTTTATTTAGAAAACTGTAGTTGAAGTTTGTTTATTTTATTGATAGCATATTTAATTTTCTAGGTAAATTTTGAAAACATATATCTTTACAGCCAAAAAGAAACGCATCACATATTCTTCTTTATCAAATAATTTAGGAAAAACAACAATAACACGAAAACAATTTAATCACAAATTTCTATCCTTCGAATCTTAGGTACTGATTTTTCGACAAATCTTTAATTTCGAATTTTATTCAAGTATCACAAAGAGATATACTTTTATCAAACAAAACAGAAAACACACTAGGAAATTATTAAATACACTTGAAAATTAAAACGATAAAACGACCGTTTTTGTTTCGAAAAAAAGTTACTATAAGAAGCAGCCTCGTTGTTTGCTTCTCCATTTTCAAGATTTGTCATCATTCACATGCTAGCCTTAAAAATATTTCTCATTTACATCCTAACTATAAGTTGAAGTAGTACGCTATGACATGACTTGTTTGTATCTCAAACTTATAACTAAATTCAGACTCTTAATTAATTCTGTTTTCACAATATTTATGGCAATTTGAATTTGTGAACTCTTAAAAGTGTACTATTCTAGACTGTTCTATGAATTTATCTTCTATAATTATAATAAAGCCCCTTTAAAGGTGCAAAGCCTTGCAAATTTAGTTTTAACTTTTGTTGTCGCACTTTGTCGTTCTATAAAGTAAATTGAATCACTGAAAACTTTGCACTTCTGAGTATCGAGAAATTAATATTTCAAATTATAAAAGCTATTCTATCTTACACTGTGATAATAAATCACAAATTATTTTACATCTTATTTTGCATGATTCAAATAAAAATAAATTTACTTGATTCAAACAAGAAGATAATTGTTCAAATGGACTCTTCCGAATAAAGTGGATACGTTGCGAAATTTTTGCTTAGAAACTTTTTATATTGTACAAGTATTTCTTTACAACTCTTGATTTGGTTGAAAAATTCATCGTTCACTTATTTCTAAAGACATATTTAGAGCAATTTTAAGGAGGATGCTCAAGGATTGGCGATTTTTATTCAATAAGTTGTTAATTTAGTTGATGTTGAAATTATCTTGAGCTAAATGTTAAGTTTATTTTAGCCCCAGCTAAGCATTAGGAAACTTAAAAAAATATGAATATTTTGTATCTATTAAAACAGATTTGAAGACGAATGTAAAGAAATCTTACTACGAAAATAATTATCTTAAATCAGGCCAGTGTAAACTATATTGAAAATAAATGCAAATGACCATTCGTAGTGAGAAAATTGTATCTTAGACGTGAGACAAATATTTAATATTATAAGAATTAGAATACAAATGAAATATATTATTGTACTTGAATTTCAACAATAAATTGCAAAGGAACATAGTTCGTATAAGTTAATTTTCGTCTGGGTAGTTTCTAGATAAAAGGCGGAAAAAATAACTGTTAATTTCTTAAATCTCTTAATCTTAAAATAAAAGAATTTAGAAATTTTACTCAACCGAACAGATCAGAACTGCGTTAAAAAGTGTTTATTGTGAGCTTTTTAACGTTTGTTTTGGACTTTCTACAGTTTAAATTATGAACAATGCTACATTTTAACACTCCGGTATAACATATGACCATAAAGAAGACTCATTTTTTTGCTAATCATTTGCTTCCTTAAGAGGTGAGACGAAAATAAACAACAGTTTCAATACGAGGTATACATTTTACCTTATTTTAAAAGTATGATAATCACTTCAATGCATTATGCATACTGCATTAAAGCGAAATTTCAAATAGAATAACGCCTCCTTAAAATATCTGCCTTCCAGATAGATATATAAAAATGCTTGAGATTTTTAGCGGTTTAGTTTAAATAATTCAACTGTGATATTTTCCACGATTGTTTAAGCTACGTTGAGTCCTTGAACTTTATTCTTATCTTCCTGTCGAACTCCCATGCCTTTAAACTTCGAAATTACGAAATATTTGTAACATAGTGTCGATTCTTAAAATGGATGTTTAAATAAAAACTATAGGATCATAATCGACATAAGATGTGGTTTTGCTAATAATATATTTACCGTTTCATCCGATCATATCAGAGGAAAATTCTTTTGAAAATTTAATTGTTATGTTTGCCAACAGAGAAAGCAAGGTATAAATTGATGCGAGGTAATGATTATAAAATATGCTGCTCATCAAAAGCACATATTTAAGATTTACGAATTGAAAGGATAAAAGCTATGCGAACTCATATGTGGTAATGTTTGTGCGCTTCGCGATTAGAAAATCTCTGCTGCTTTTAATTGAATTTTTCAATGACTGAAACCTTGTTTATAATTCATAATATCGCCGGTAAAATTATTATTCACAGCTCAAAAATGCATGGGTGAATCTTGAAACGTTGCTGGCATTTATTTTTAAGAAAAACGTTGCAATATAAGCAAATATTTTTTAATTGCGGTAATTACACGTAGTTCGTTCGCTCACAGTTAAATGTTATGTACTTTATCAAAGTTTTAGGTAAAAGATAGACAGTTTGTCCTTCTTTCAAATCTTTTTAAGTTTGTAATTGATAGAAAAATATGTACTTTTAAGATATAAAATGTCCAAGAAAAAGATTTGATATTATTTTTGGATTGAAACAATTTCATTTAATTATTTTGTTACTTCTTAATAAGCTCATTAGATTTTCTTTAACTTTTGTGTCAAAATTTCTTTACACCTAATCTTCTTGATTCACGTATATTTAAAATTCAGGATGTCGATGTTCTCTTCTCTATTCAATTATGTAAAAAATGCGATTTCTCTATTCTTGACATTTTCCGTAATTTCAAAAAGATATTCTACTTAGTACCTAGGCTTATATCTACTTTTACAAGAAAAGAATAGCTCTTCAAAGTCCTTATGCAGTTGCATGAACGATCCTGGACATTTCAAACATTTAGCTGAAAGTACAATCGGTAGCCTTCATTTCAAATCAAACTTGGAAAACTTAAGAGTAGTAAACATTCTCGTTTCTATCTTTTTGGTAAATGCATTGGTTGCTTGTGGTGTAAAAAGCAATAAATAGTCCATTACTGAAATATTGGAAGTTTAATATGTCGTTAGAGATTTTATTTTGTGGGAGGTAATAGTGTTCCGGTCATGATTCCAAATCGTCCTCCCATAGAACGCTATTTGAAGCTTTCTGCACCACCTATTCTCATAGAGTTGGTTTTATTTCATTTAGGTCCTGTTTAGCTTAATTTTAACAGCCTTTCAGGATGCTTCAATCGTAAGTGCGAACGCAATGTGTCTATTCTACTATAAGTGGCCGGACAATATGGACACATGGATCGCTGGGCTGTGTGAGAGTGGTAATGATGCCATCTGTTGGTAACTTCTTTGCCACAAGATCTGCACCTCCACATGGTTCCAGGATCTCGCGAGGGCGTGAACATGTTGTGATAAGACATTTGATGATGTGAATTAGGTGTTTGTGCTGTTGTAGACCCCACCGACGGTGCCGATTGAGACAACTGCTGGTGATGCTGATGAATGCTGCCAGTCGAGCTACTTCTATAGTGATGTGAAAGTGGTGCCTGGACATGATGGGGATGCTGCCCGGCCAAATGATATTCATTTCGAATGGCAGCTGATAATTGCATCGGTGACGGCGGAGGCGATGACGAGGACGTTGTTGAAAGTGGCGTTGTAAGGTGCTGGTGTCCCCCCGGCCCTGCAACCAACAAAAATACACCAATAGGGCGAATCAGCCCGTGGAGGAAGACAGAAAAAAATAATGGAAAAAGCAAATTGATGTATTGAAAAAGAAAAGAAAAAATAACAAATAAAAATTTCAAATATCAAATTCAAACCACAAAATGAAGCTATCATGGTAAGTTTGAAGTTAAAATAGGATTTTTAAAATGTAAAAGTAGAAAATGAATGTAAAATATGCATATTTGCTTCTCAAAAATTATCTTAATTATGAAAAGTAGAAAAGTTGCTTAAAATGTGTAACTTATGGCAAAATACTTCTGCATAATTTGAACATACATTCTATCTACCTTGGAAACATTGGAATCTATAAAGTATGTCAGTCTTGGATAATCCAAAGCTGTTTTGTTTTAGTAAAATTGAAGATAATCAATGTTAATGTTAATGCTTTGTATAACAATAAGTTACATTCTTGCATGTATCGTATAATTTGGCAAAAAATCTATTGAATTTCAAATAAATTCCACGCCTTTTAATAAGATTTCCAAGCAAGAAATGAAGAAAAAGATAGAAGTCATACAGATATATTTTATAAAGGAAAGACAATTGTATGAGCATCATGCTATATGGTGACATAAAGTTTGCAAACGTATATTGATAGCTTTAAATCGTCCATTACACTAAAAAAATCGACTGGATTGATTGTTACAGGAATACTGTGTTCTTGATACTAAACTGATAAGGATTGCTGAACTGTCACTTACTCTGGTTTAGTTCTTCAACTATTATTTTCAATTTCTAGCTATACTCAGGCTTGTCTGGCCACTTCCTAAGATTTGGAAAAGGTACAAATGCTTTCATAGAGAACTAACCACAAGAGTTTCAATTCTGCTTACCACGACTTTACACTTAAATAATGCGTTCAAATTTGTTTATGAAGAAAACGTTGAAAATATGTGGGTAATTCACTTCCCATTTCAAATTTATTATATTGTAAAGAATTTATAAAGAATATTGCAATGGGATCGATAAATAACTTGATTTCATGTTTTTGGAATAAATTTGAAGAAACAGCGTTCATGTACAAGGAAAGGGTCCTCATTTTTAAGTTACCAATCAGGTTGCCATACGACTCTAAACCATAATTTTTTGTATGTATTGCCAACGTCGCTTTGTTGTCTCTCGTAATTTATTTCAAACCATGTTTATGAACGTTATAAAAAGCGATTAGTTGTGTTCGAGTCCCGGTGAAAAGTCAGTAAATAATTAACTAAAATAACAAAAGCCTTTACATTTAAATAATCGGCAACCGTCAGTCAGATTACATTCTTTTCAAACAACTTTATTTCTTGCTTGGAATATATTTCACATACAATAACGTAAAATCTAAAATATGTTCGTTTTAACTCGTCATCTTACTAACACTTAAATCATATTCTGAATCTAAAAAGCGCTTGCTTATTTTATGTTAACAAATGATATTATAAACAAACAACTTATTGTAAATATATATGAATAGAATAATAAACGTTTTTTGCCAGATATCATATTATAAAAGTAGTAAAATATGGTAACACATTACTTTACAACAGAAGTACAATCGAAAAAAAATAAACAAATGTATTAATAAGCTGATTTGAGGTAAACAAATTTAAATTAAAAATAAATTAAAATTCATAGAGGATGGATTGTGACAATATATCTATTATTTCCAGAGAAGAAAAATCTTGGCACATTTGAAAGGAATTGATGATTCTGAATGAATACACTTTGAGATTTAATCAGTGTTGGTGTACGAGTGTGATGATTTTTGTATGTTTTTTCATTTTATCATCGATTTAGGCAAAAATGTGAATCAACAATTGCTAAACAATAACAGTTCGCTAACGATTATTCAATGGTGTTGGTAACGTTTAATTCGAAAATAATAGTTTGAGATTAGTAATAAACAGAACTTTCACATTACCAGGGCCGGGCGGATTTTATCCTTGTAATTAAAATTATGTTTACAATTTCATATTGATAACAAATAGCATTTCCGTGTCAGATTACATCAAATTACAAAATATATATTTTACGTAAATGTAAAACAAAACCTGGAAGCACATATCACTTTTTCTCTGAAAATTATCATATATTTGCTGAATCCTTATGTCAGAATAAGCAAACTTTGTATCACATATAAAGAAAAAGATCTAACTGTACCGCAACAGAAACATCTTAACTAATTTTTAAATCTAAGTTACAATGAAGAGCGGATAATAGGGCAATTTTACTCGTAATTTGGGATCTAAATACAAAGTAGATAATGTAGCATTATGGTTGCTGTCAATTCTCAGGCAAGACGTTTAAATAATCTTACACATCCTATGTGTAAAAATGGTATAATTTGCATTTCATCAAGGTGTAGGGTTAATCTTCTATTCGAAGAGATCGGAAGAAAACTCTGTATATGTAAAAATTAGCACTGAGAGATCAACAGGGCCCTAAGAAAAAGTGGGCCACAGCTAGACTGTTTAGCTTCAAATCAAATGTTCAGGAATCATCTCATTATGTCACTAGATTCGTTGGTTTCAAAGAAGACTAAAGAAGTGCGCCGTTAAGTGTATACAATTTAATAATGATATCAAGGGTATCACCCTATCTCGGGTCATTTCTGCTTTGTTTTAATTATAAACCTGTCCAACTTTAAGAAAAATCAACTACCTTCGTTTTCTGCAATGACGAGTAAGAAATTTGGATATTTAAAAATCTTTGTCATCCCCAAAGCTATTATTAATCTGAACAAAAACTACAATTTTGGAGTACTTAGTTTTATTTTGAAGACTCAAACAATATCCGGATTTAATTCAGTTCATGCAGAATTTATTTTCAAACTAGATTTTCAGTGAGTACCTGAATTTTTTAATTACATATAGCTTTGCTCACATTTGGTCTATTGAGTTATTTGAAATGCGAGTAAATGCAAAAAGTATCATTCGGAACGGTTTTTATCAAGTGAAATATGTTTACTAGAATCGCTAGGAGTTAAAACTATTTTCAATAACGCAAAAATACGTTCTATATTTTTAATTGATGAATGAAATACTGGTAAATATTGAAAGAAATGCATTTCAAACGACAAAAAATAAAGAATTTTATTTATAAAATCAGGTAAAATTCGTATAATAGAAAATACAAATTTTTTATAAAATGATTTACTTAGTAATTATTGAGTGTGTTTGTGTTTAAAATATTTTTTTAGATGTAATTAGTTTCTTTTTATCAGGTTAATGTGGGTGATTCTCGTTTAGAGTAATTCTTGAAAATATTAATAATGTAAGTATAAAAATATGAAATCATTCTGTTTTTGAAAAAAATGTTTGAAGTTTTGAACAATGATGTGAATTTAATCTTGTTTCATACAATAACAATCATAATTAGCTTGAAATTAGCGTTTTTATTTAACTGATATATTAAAACTATTATCATTAATATTAATACAATTAAACAATAAAATAACTAGTAATATTGCACGTTCGGTTCGATTATTTTTTAGTTTTTTCTCTTCTTCGATATATTTTATTGATTAAAATTATTCTCACTGATTAAATTATATGCCTAGATGTGTATAATATATACTTTCAGGGCTTTTGTTAACCACTCGATTTTTCTATTTCTCACTTTC
Source organism: Odontomyia ornata (assembly GCA_963969285.1). Taxonomy (NCBI): domain Eukaryota; kingdom Metazoa; phylum Arthropoda; class Insecta; order Diptera; family Stratiomyidae; genus Odontomyia; species Odontomyia ornata. The sequence continues at coordinate 127,200,340 of OZ017739.1, forward strand.
ATTATTTTGGGGTTTAGCACCATCATACCTTTCTTGGTTTTATCACATTCGCAGTTTTCCTCTTCCATAGATTAAAAATATTTAAAAAAAATCCTAGTCCACAATTTAATGGATAACTGATCATTTACTTTACAATATAGCATATTCGTAAATATTTTTGTTGAAATTTAGATAAAAATGTTTTTTTTCATTCAACAACCAAATTAGGCACCAAAGGACAAGCTAAAATTGGTTCAATTTTTGCAGTTGAGGTAAGCAAAAAGAGAACTTTATTTTTTGAATCAAACTTCATTGCATTCTGCATCGAAAAATTGATTGATGCATGAATGTGGAAAAATTTTCTTATGCGAGAAAATATTTAAATCGAAAATCAAGCGTTTTCCACAAATTTTTTGAATTATTCCTTAATCGAAGAAAAAACCCTGTGATCCCAATTGTTCTTCGCTCACTTTTAATTGTTACATCTTCCTTGCAGTATTTCATTGTTTAGAATAAATTAACAATTACAAATTATTAATATTTTGTTAAATAAACTATAAAAATATTTAAAATTATAGATAAAATAAACCTATGACGAATATTAAATATTAGCTAAATATTTTTATGCCCGTTTTATATATTGCATTCTTGTGTTTGTATGAGTTAGTGATTTGCGTGTACTATATTATAAAAATGTGTTTCTTTGATATGCATGTGAGAATAAGATATGATCCAACATTTTATACGAAGCATAAGAACGATCGTACAAGTATCACACAGACGGATTTCCTTATAGGTGTTATTTTTCAACTACAATTAGTGTGGCATCTAAACTATATATTTATATTAATTCAAAGCAATCTGTAATGAAATATAATTATTTTCAAACACTGCTGCTGCTGTTGCTGCAGTTTATGAAATTGGTTTGTTCTATGCAATACTATGAAGTAATTTTATGAGTATTTGAAGAACTGCTGAAAATGCCATTTGTTGTCGAGTAGCAAGCGTATAAAATGTTGAATCTTTTTGCACGTATAAGGTAAGCTTCGTTTCACGAATAAATAAGATGCTTCGGTTTTTCAAAATCTGAACTAGTTGAACGCTGAGCTTAAAAACAATTATAGTGGACGATATGTTGCTTGACTGCCTTGGAACTATTGTAAATTAAGAACGGTTCAGTTTTTATTGTAGTTTAAAAGCAATGTTAATGAAAAATACATCGTCTAGCGGTGAATGAAAACCAATAGATTCATTGGACTCGGCTCACTTTTAGCGCGTACGCAGATTGCTTTTATTTCAAGAATATTCTTATTTCCGCTTTGAAACGTTCAAGAAGCATTTTTGCATGATTTAAAAATTAGTTCATGATAAGACGACAACCAGGCGGTATGGAACTTTAAACGGTTTTCAGACAAGTGGCCTCCCAGTGACAATAATACTACTGAACAAGAATTGCATGCAAACCGAAATTCTTCTAATGGCCCAAATGAAATGATGGGAGGCGGATACATATTTCTTAATAAGAGGTTTAACGTTTATGACGTATCTTTTCTCCAAATGCAAACATACTATTATGAAATGATAAGAAGTCTGGTGTGAGTCGAATTTTTCAATAAATATTAGTTTTTCATCTAAAACTCTGACTAGAACATCGGTTCCACTATTTGAAAAACAGGCTGTAACACGTTTTTGGCAAGTTCCATACCGCCAATCGTTAGGAAGTACAAAATATTGTGAACCTTTCATCTGCATACATTACAAAATTATTTATAACATTCCTTAAATTCTAATTAAAATATTGCATATATTTTTGTTTACATGTTTGATATAAAATATTAGTTTGCATTTATGTTGATAGAAAATAAAAACTAAACAAATTTAAATCATAAAAGAACATTAAATCAACATTTTATAAAAATATATATCATATGTTTGTAGTTATAAATTTTCATCATAATTATTCTGTTTAAACTTTTTTCTTTTTTTGGTTGTAAATATAGAATTTTCATATATCATATTTTAGGTTTGTAATTTCTATCTTAACCAAGAAATATATTATATTAAATATTAATAACAGTTAAATAACATGTATTATACTTAAATTAATTAAATTATTAACTTTTTAGGCTATACTCGTTTCAAAAGGAGTTTCTCTTTTAGAAATGATTTGCTTTTATATCATATGATGTGATTTCTTGAATAAATGATTGCTTTTATATGGTTCTACCATTGAAATTTAAAACAACGAATTTCTTAAATACATAACTATCTCAGCGCGAACATAGACAACATTGATTTTAATTGTTATGCAAATTCATCAATGAAATACAGTTTTATGAAAATTGTATGTTGATCAAAGATGCTTACATACGCTCTTTTTTAACATGCCTATAATTTAGGGGCTACACATTCTGACCGCATATTTTACATTTACTACTGTTATTTGCTCATTTCAGTTTTACTATCCGAAGGGATACAATATTGTGGCGAAAGTTTTGGTGATTGATGAGAACTTGTTCTTAATTTCAACAGCTGCTTTCCTGGATGGTAGAAGGCCTCAATTTGTATCTTTTTTACCGGTTTCTCTACTACGTTTGCCTATATGTTTTATTTAATAATGATCCAAAATCAAGTTATCTAGTAAAACTGAAATCTATCGTCTCATTCTAAATATTCGCACACTGTTTTTAAGTACCTGGGTTCGAGTTGAAGAATTTTGATATTTTTGATGATGCTGATTGGACAATTGTGTTTAAATGAAATATGTCTAAAAGCTCATTATTGATGTGGCATGGTACTTTTTAAAAGACTGCATTAAAACTAGCTCAACTGTTTGCATTATTTACACTTAATACTAAAACTTCTAAAATCAACATAAACAGAAATTTATTGATTAAACTTAAAAGCAAATAAAATCAAAACATTGCACAACGTTTCAACATTTATGATGCAAGTAGAGCAATATTGAAAAAAACTAATGATAGACATATTTGAGGATAACGGCGTTTAACTCGAAAAACCCACTGAGCTGCATGAAGAGAATTTTTAATAATTCGAAATCAATTTGCCTATTATACTAATGAGCCTATTGCAAAATTCATGTTCTCATAATACATCTCGACGAAAAGAAAAATGTAAATTTAAAATGTTCTGCCTATAATCATGAATACGATTTCAACATTAAGTACAATAAACTGAACTGTATATTTATTGTTGATTTGTTTAGCTAAGAAGAGAATGGTCTTGAGCTAGTCATCCAAAGGATTGGAATAAACGATTTAATGATATCCCTAATGATCTCTCAATATTATTGGAAAATAATTCATTAGTTGGAAATTTTAAAAGTATAAAATTTTTGAGTCCATTTTTTGCCTGTCTCTAAATGTTCACATTGGTTTTAACAGTATCGGAACGAACGTAAATTCTTTAGCAGGATTGAATTGGTAATATCTTCATTGTTTTTATTGTATAGAAAAACTGCACTGTTTAAGGTTGGCGTTATGCAGTTGATACTGTAAAGGTTGTTTGAAGATCTTTTTAACATGATAATGTAGTAAACTAATCAAATTACTATGCCGAAAATTAAGTAGGGAAAATCATATGTGTATTTGCATATTTTTAGTTTTATGCTAACTGCATTCAAATTTCTAGCTTATTGAATTTAATTTTCTCTCATTTTTATATAACTAAAAATGGAATGAAGGCGATATCAATTATGTTGTTTCTTTTCCTGTTCTTTTTAAGTTCAATCATTTACCACTATGAACATATTACTATCAGGCTCAAGGATCTCTGAAACAAAATAACAGAAACTAGCTTTCCGCAAAAGGAATTTAATTCAGTTTCATGATTGGCCATCTATAAATACTAAGTGGAATTAGGAAATTAAGTGTAAATCGAAATGAAACATCCTACAACAAAATTTGTGTGAACCAACAAGGTGCCCTATACGCAAACTTTGGGAGAAACAGCAAAAAAAAAAGAAAAATCAAAAGAGAAACGTGTGGTCCTGTAAAGATTAATGATTGCTTTGAAGTAACTAAACGAATGCCATCTATCGTATTTTTAAAAGTACTTTTCTAAAAATTATATTGCACATGAAGTTGCCAGTAACAATAACGAGCCAAGCTTTAAAGGAGATATATGGTACTTTGGTTACATTAGTTGTCATTGTAATCGCTTTAACAAGAATTATCTATCGAGTATGACCTACATATAAGTTAATTGACTACTATTTTTGGCTTACCAGTGTATATTTGCATAGAAATTATTTACATGCTGTTGCACGTAATCGAACCTGGTACCCAGTGTACGATTTTTATTAAGTTGGTTGAAACTTAGTGGGCTGTATTAAAATTTAAAAGCATATCTATCTCGACGAATCTACTTTTAGAAAGTGTCGTTGTTGCTGCTGTTTGTGCTTGTTGATATCGATGCCGGCAGGTTGCTCGGTGACATTGATATTGGCTTGAATGTGGCAGATGTTGTAGCATTCGATGAAAGCTTCTTTAGTGATAACATTTTTGATGAGTTTAATGATGTGACGACGGGGGTAGGAGATGAATATAAAGAAGACTGAGTTGGTGCAACTATATTTGAATTTCTGTGATTTGTTCCACGTAAATCTTGCAATGTGCCTGCGGACATTTTGCGGTCGCCTCGGGTTTCAACAAAGTTGATCTCGTCATCGTCAGTTATAAGTTCTTCATCGTCGTGACCATGGTGAGCATGATGACCATGATGGTGGTGATTGTGGTGATGATCGTAGTTCCATAGCAATGAGTTAGTCGCTGAGCTTAAAATGCTAGAGTAGTTCCAGCTCAGATACTGGCTGTATCATTCCGACGTTGAATTGCTTTGTGATTGCTGTTGGGCAGCGGCTGCGTTAAAAGCACTGGCTGCGGCTGCAGCAGCTGCCGCCATTGCTGCCTGCGAAGCTGCTGCTATTTGCGATGCAGTTGGTGATTGTGACGCAACAAATTGGTTATCAAACTTTCTCGTGTCTGGATTATACATAGGGTGTTTGAATTTGCAATGTGTCCTTAAATTATCACTACGCGTATACGTTGCCCGGCACAATGGGCACTCAAAACGCCCAGGGAAGTGAACATGGTAGTGGTTACGTATATGCGTTACCACTTTACCGCATAACTTGCATCGGTGAAGATTACATCCGCCAGAAAGACGTTCAAATGTGAGCCGCATGTGCCAGGCCTTCGAGCCTGTAACACACAATATACGCGAAAAGAAAAAAAATTGTTGTTGGTAATTCACAAGAAATGAAAAAACTTATAATAAAATCAAGTAAAACGAAGTTGAGTTTAGGAAGAAATAAGAAAGAGTGGAAAATTAGATGTTTCAAAACATTTGGATTTTGTGTTTTTTTTTTCGTTTTGTGTTTTATGTTTGTTACAATTTACAGTAATAATAAATTTGTTGCGTGCTAAAGAATTCCGATTTTTTAAAGGTTATCAATTGTTATCGTTCAAAAGTTAATTTAACATTTGTACAAACACCTATACCTATGAATACTAAAGTTTTAGTGGTGAAGACTTAATCTTACTGGAATTAGATTCGGTAAAACAATTGTGTTTATTGACGAGTAAGGCAATCAAAACATAAAAATATATTATAAATAGTTGAATATAAAAAACAACAACCACTTTATATTCACAACGTTTGGGTAAGTATCTTGTCCTTCGAAGACTGGACAGATTAAACATTTGAATCAAAAAAGATTTTTAACAAAATTAGCTTCCTAATTCATGAAAAACATGATTTGTTTTCAGTCTTTTCGGTTTGGTTTTTATATTTCAGTTCAGATACAATGATGAAATGAATGTGTGTCAATAGTCTTAAATTGATTTAGTAAATACGTGTACATCATACAAAAAATAACTACACGCAACAAAATGTACGGTGAAAAAATTTCATATAAAACTGGTGAAAATTTAAATTAATACAAGTTATACATAGAGAGAATAATGTAAAGTTTGGAAGTGAACAATATATAAACATGATAATACAACATGACCACCAACCAGCACCAGATTAAATGTATCTTAAATGTTATAATATTCACGTTTAGCAAAATTGTCATCCTCCGTTGTGCAAGTTTATCAGTCAACCCCGCCTTCGTATTAATAGTGAAATATTATGTGTATTTTACTAAATATAATAATTATCCATACTTAGATGAGTTAATATGAATGCCTATAGTTTTTATGTGTATATGTCTTAATTTATTTTTCAGGCAAAAGCAAAAATTTACAACGAACGCACGTTGGCAATCAACATTCATTTTTCGGTTTTGGATAATTTTAAAGGAACATAGTTCAAATTTCGGGATTTCGAAGAATTTGCCATTCAGTTTTCCCAATTTTCGTATGGCTTTATTTTCAAGTTACTACTAGATACCTAAGATAAGATCATCAAATAACTATAGTTTGAAATGAATGATTTTGTATTCTTCTCTGGCAAAACAGCGTGTCGTGTCGATGTTATACCTCGAATAAGGACCAGGCAAGTTCACGCAATAGGAAGGGTTGCATTCATTTTAAACATTTAGTCCTAGAATTGAGTTGTAGGCCCACCATTTGGCATATAGCATTGCACTATGATAGCAACTCAAAGTTAATCTATATTGTATTGAAGGTTGTCATATATATAATGGTTTAATTTTAAAAAAGCTCACATACCTCATGGAAATAAGTCTCAAAGATGGAAGTAGTTTATGAACCAATTAAGCAAAAACACAGAATATAGAAACAGAGCTCAACAACATGACCTACCTATGAATATTCACCAAACAAAAATTAATTCGTAGGGACAAAGTTTACCTTGATTGTCTTATTTTGGTTCAAATTTTAAAAACTTCACCGATAAAAAAGGTTGTGGTTAGTAAGTGAGCGAAAATAAATTTCAATTCACATTTTCCAAGCATATACACGAATGTCTGCAAGGATTCATACTAGAAATATTATTTACTATTTAATCATATGTCACCAAATAGCCTTTTAGTAAAGTCAATATATTTTAATTTTATTCCATTGATATATAAATATTGTATTTTCATGTCATGGGAAACTATACAAACTTTGATGAAAGCTGTGCGAAGTAGCAAAATGGAGATTAATTAAAATCGAAACAGTAAAATGTAAACGAAATAAAAGAAGTATATATGTATGTAAAGTGTTAAATTTAAGGACTGATGACAAACATACATGTGAGAGTCCAAACGTTAAATTGAATATAGATTAGGAAGAATGAAAATATAGAAGAAATATTCAAACAAATACTAGACTAGTTAGCGGGTTTATTTGAAAACTAAACAAAAACTAAAACCAATAAGAAACCGTAATATATATACTTCTTTTACATATGCTCAATATAAAACAATGAAACCACAAAGGATTCCTTGAAAGGACACTATTTTCTCCTCCGAAATTTAGGACTCCAAGTATGGATTAGCTAGATTTGCAAGGAAAAATAAACCTAAACATTTAGCGTCAGTTTGAAAATGAAAACATAATTTTAATTACAAGCATTAATCTCAAGTCATCCGGATGAATCAATCTTCGGCGTCACAACACTTTCTTTAATCGGAAACATTTAGTTTAGGCGTTGCGAACCAATTCATTCCAACTCATAGATCGAAATTATACTAAAAGCATCTAAAATATCAGGAATATCAAATCATAATTGAATTAGCGTAGACATCTGATGAAGAAAAAATCAACCACGAGTGAGATTTTATCGTTTTTCATAATTGATTTTATTTTATTATCTGGTGTATTTCTATTGAATAAATAATTCGATATTTATTTTCAACATAGTTCTAATGATTTCTAATAACGACTAAAATAACTATTTTATTCAAATGTACACAACATTTGTATGTTTCCTTGATTTATGAACATCAATTTACTTTAGTTATTCACTTAAATTATACAAATTAGTCGTAATATTCTGAAAATGCATTCTTATTCATTTGTCATTTGGCGTCAATGGGTAGGGAATAAACTAATTTTTAAGTAAACTGATAAAAATAAACTAATTTCAAAGTTTTTATTTTATGGATGATAGCACAGAACCGTCTTTTTGGTGTCAGCATCGAATTTGTATTTTTACTAATGGCGTGAAGTTGCGAGTCAAAAATGAATTGAATAGGTTTATCTTTCATGGACTTGACGTGAGATTTAATGTTACACCTTAATAATTATTTTTAACTGAATTTCCGTAGAAGCCCTAGAAGTTAAAACAGATTTGTTCGGTTGCTAGGTAAATAATATGGTCAAATATAATTTCTTGAAAATTAAATTTTAATGTTGTTACGTCAAGAATGAATAAATAACAATCAGGAATTATTAAATTGAACAGCTAAGGTAATTTCATAAACATAACTTTTGAAATACTTTCGATTTCTTTTCGTCAATAAAATCAAAAGTCTGATTATTCAACTTCATCGATAGATACTTCTTCTATTTCTATGAGCTTCGAATATATATCGGTCAATTATATTCTTTGGCTAGTATTGTACTTTCTACTATTATTCTACTCTACTCTTCCGTTAATTTCATAATTGGTTTGTACTAAGTGTTCTTTTTCTCATTTGATTAAACTTGTATTTGTCTTCATTAATTAATTGAATAATTGGATAATGTTGGAAGAAGCCTCAAAATCTTGACTTTCTTCTTTCTACACTAACGTATGGCGTTTAAATATAGGCAAAACTACTCATTTTATTTACTCTACTGTGTGTTATATGTCAAAAACAAAATGTTACTTGTTTTTCATTATTCATCTTTTTGATTAGTGGAATCAAAATTATAATTGAATCGGTATGGAAGTCCATTTAAGACGCTTTATAAATCTTCAATCGTTTCACTTAATATATTTATTGCTTTATGATTTTTTGGATATAACCAACTACATTCGATACACAATTTCTCATAAAACAGTTTCTAATACGGATGACTAGAACGCGTTTCGTGTATTTATTCGCTTAAATTCTCTATCCAGAGGATATCTATGCTCACTATCAAGCTAGCACGTTTTTCTCGTCTGTGTACTAGCTATAAATTGCTTTTTTATATTCCATTAAAAATATATATTTATATAATTTGTTTCTAAGGTCCCTTTTGATTACGTATTCTTTTATTTATAAATACGCGTGTCTTTCTCTTTACACTGTTTGTTACATATAAATAAATACATGATCTATGTCTAATATCAAAGGTGGTTGATGATCTCCAATAAATATTGTACAGTATCGAAAACGAGGAGTCTAATATAATATATTTACAGCGAAGTACCTTCGTTGTCGTTGGAAGAAATAGTAAAATAATTTTTGGTTACAAATATACAGTAGTAATACTGAATAGAGCATTCTTTTGAGCTTGCCGCTTTACTAAAAAGGTCTTTATCACATTTTCAGAATATTAACAAATGGATGCAGAATTAACTAAAATATAATTTTTTGGCAAAGTTTTCATTATATGTGTTACTATGTGTGCAATACTTCATAAAGATCGGGTAATTTCTTCTGACGATAAACTTTTCGGGCCATAAGCTGTATGTGAGATGTTAGAAGGAATTATAACGCTTGAATTAAATCATAAAAAACCTGCTAGTATTCGCTTTCTTAAAGATATTTCGTCGCTGATATGAATACCTAGCAAAAACTAATATTGTAAGGAATCATTTTTTGTTGCCCTTGAATATATTTAGGGTTTCTTAATATACAAAACCTACAAAGTGAAATTCTGATAAGCGGTTCATTTGGAGGAAAATGCAATATTTGTTGTTCATCATACTTGATTCTCTTACAATCCTTAGCATTGAACCGAGCTGACATACTTGATTGAACCTTACAATATCCTATTAAAAATCAATTTTCTTAAAACAATCATTTAATATTGTGGTTACGAAAAAAAAACATTGCTACGCAAGTGTTAAGTTACTGTCTGACTTTCTTTAAGAATTAATAGCATAAGGATTTTAAAAGAGAAATATAGAATTTGTTAGCAATCAATCAACCTTAAAAATGAGCGTTTCCTTTACTAAGTGTTAAAATGACCCACGTCATTATTTTATTTTTTTTAATTTTCGTCGTCGAATGAAATCAAAATCAATTTTGAGCCTAATACCATGCGTCAAAAATATTATCAGAATCTACTCGAAATCTAAAAATTCAACTGTTTTGAATAATGAAACTTAAAAGAGATTCGCAATTATTCAATTCTCAATAATTTGGAATTTTTTTTACTTTAACATATAACTTTGGAAATGTATCCCTTAGAGGGGTTTCAAAAGGGTCTGGATTTAATTTGAAGTTAATTTCAATCGAACTGTAAACTGAATTGAAATAATTCGTGTTAATCAAACAATTAAGTTCGACTAAACTGAAAGATTTAAATGAAAGAGACATGAATGAGTTTTTATGTATTTAATATAGTTTAAAGTGGAGATGATTCCATTTCAATGAATCATAAAAGCATTGAAAATCTTTAGTAAGATAGAAATCGTAGTCTTTCGAGTCGAAAATCAGCACGGAATGCGAATAATTTATGATTTGGCGAGTTTTAATTCGATGGATTGATTTCTCAAAATTGTACATTTTAAATCAAATTTATGGAAGCCTCTTCAATCTTCAAAGATTTTTTTTTTCAATAAATCTTTTCCTAAATCAGAATAATCAATCTAAAATTGAAAGCGAATAGGGTTCAAATAATTCAATTTGGACCGAAATGAGGAATGAATAATGCGCATCACATAATATTTTTAAAAACTGCTGGCGCTCGTTAGTAACTTTATTTGCTTCGATATATGTTGAGTAGGTAAATTTCCAGTAGCAACATTATTGTGAAAACTTTGCTTAAACTGATTGATTTCTAGGTTCTTTGGAATTTTCTTATTTTATGTGTTAATTTATTTATTTATGTACATATGTATACCTTCCGTTGAACAAATTTAAATGAAATGAAATCAAACGAAATGTTTGTATAAGGTTGACTATTTCTCACAACTAAACTTTCTTCCTATTATTTTTATTAATTTTTTTTGTAAATATTTTTTCATTTTTGCTTTCAGTTTCCTACGTAAAAAATCGATCACATATGTACATAATGACTAAAGAACCTATCCTTAATATCGGCATGTTTAATTTTACAATGCGCTTTCATATTGTCACGGCGGGTGAATTTTTGACCACAGACTGGACATTCGTGACTCTGTGGCCGATGTATGTTGGCGTGATGCCACCGATTTGATACGATTTTGCTACAACTTACGCAACGATACAGAGTCGGAAGATGACCAGGAAGCTGAACAAAGAGCGTGGAGTAATCGATATTATGATCGCGGCGATTCACTGAAGGTGTTGACGGATTCGATGAGGAGTGGTGTGGCGAATGGTGAGGCGTTTGTTGAGAATGTTGATGCTGGTGCGATATGTGTTGTGGTGATCCAGGCACTGTCATCGAGCCTGATAAAGTTGATCCGGCGGAGGCTGTTGGGGCCAATATATGATTTCCGTTTAGTATTCCCTTTGGATCCATGTGTCCAAAATTTAAAAGATGGTGGTGACTGGGGCGTGACATCATTGATTGATGCAAGTGCTTACTGCATTCACCTGTAATCAATACAGGGAATAATGGCGTCACACCAACACGCCTCACCAAGATTTATATATGTTTTCGTTCAATAGCGGGGCAGGGAAGGATTTTACACTTCGTCAATGTATATCAATAATTGCAGGCATGTTTGTATGGGGCTAAGGATCGCGTTTTGATATGTAATAATATATGCCATTCATTTCTTGCTTTGTAAAGATATACTTCAATGCTTACGATTCTAATATATTCAGCGAAAACAACCCAAAAATATGTATGTTTATTGAGGATCATTTCAGGGAGTCAAAATTCGCCAATCAAGGCTGCTACACACTAGCACTTTTACAAACACAAGATATATACAGAAGGATCTAACTCAAAAAGCTAATTCAAGCGAACTTCTGCTAAGTTCCGAACTTCACCCGTCAACTAAGACAAATATTATGTATGTCAAACTAAATGTGCTCGAACTCTATCAAATGTTTTCAAATGTTTCAAAAATCAAAATTGAAAAACAAAAACACTCCAGAAAACATCAACAGAAAACTGATAAAACTGCAGCCTAAAACATTCTACTATTTAAAAATTAACTCACCAATATTTTTGGGTTATCTTATTTACGCATATATTTTTTCTTTACTTTCTTTCAAATTCATTATTAAATTCAGTATGAACAGTTAGTTTGAACGTATTTCGATCGACTTATTGACAAAACTTGTATCAATTCTTATCGTTAAACATTCTTTATATATTATTTAACAATTATTATTTCTTTTTTTTACTCAGGCCTTTTTATATAGAATTTAGTTTTGGAAAATTTGCATTTGATTCATTTTAAGGCTTTTTATTTTTACATCTTATACAAAATATATACGTTAAATAACTAAATTATGGATAACTATAACAACAGACATCTACTTTATATTTTATGTATATAATTCGTTTCATATAATTCAACTAGTTTTTTATCTAATACAAACGCAAATTATAAGTTCAATTCAGGAAATTAAAAAGAACGCATTGGAAAATTCCAAATCAATAAAATTAAATTGAAAATTGCAAAGTGAAGTGAACTCAACAATAACTGGGAGGTGATTTTGGAGTATTGTGAAAGTTTGTCTTTAAAACTCAAATGTTTAACATTGGCAGACTTGATGATAAAAGCAAAAATTAAAATCAGCATGGAATAGGAGTTTTAAATGTTTTATAGTAGAGGAATTATTTTTTTAATTGTAAGTAAATTTCCTGGGTTTTTTTCTCAGGATGATAATCAACATTGATTTAATTATAATTCATTGGATACTTCCTGGGATACTAGACATCGAAGGTTTCTGTTTTCAATGCAAAATTTATGCTGTAGGTAACTTCTATTCGTTACGTAGTAACATAAAAGAAATACTTTAATAAAGTGAAGAAGGCCTAAGGATAATCAGGGGACAAAAACTGAACTTAAAAGGACTTCCATGTTTACAGATAACAGTTAAATGAAATCAATAGTTTAAACAATTTCCTACCCGAATCATAACTAAATTTTCTGCGTCCTTTTTCTTAATAATTGAAAATGCTTGAATTTAATAACTTCACTCAATGCTGCTTTACTAAAGCATTTGCTAGAATAAGTATCATTTGGCAGAGACAATATTTGTAAAATCCCTAACACTTCAAATATATTCCTAGGAATAAATGAATAACCTACGCCACAAGGAAAATGTTTTTTTTTCTTTTTGTATTTTTCCTAAGGAAATATTCTGCATCCAGTATTGCATCAGAGGAATATATCTGATTTTAAATGGATGGTGGATGGTAAAGCGCTTTTCAAATTAGAGAAAAGCCATCAGACTTAGAATGATTGGAGCTGTCTCATGGATCCTTCCAACAAAATTTACTGGGTGTGGTGGCAACACTAGTAGAATCAACATAAGTTATCATGTGCAGTCACGGTGATACACCTTCTAGTAGATCTTGAATACTACTTTCTAATCAGGTGCACTTACACGCTTCAAATGATTAATGTAGGCCAATAAGATTTTTAAGTGATTAATAAATTTTCCTAGCTAATATAAGTTTGTGTTGGTAGAGGAAAATAATCGATTAGATCATTAGATACATATTTTTTTTCATAGTTATATCAGACTTAATGATGTGAAACTTAATCGCGTTTGCAAGTACTCATATCCTTTTTTTGCCTTCATAGCCGGTGGGTAAAAATAACAAGATTTAAATAGCAAACATTTTATTGACCAGAGAAACGTTCGATAAATTTTCTTGAATTCTTCAACATAAAGGTAATTTTCTTTTAAATATAGGCATAAATATGAATGCCTTGTGAAATCAATTTATTTGAACTTTATTAACTTAAAGGGACGTCGGAAATTGAGTTCAGATTCGAACTCATATATCCAAACTGGGAAATAGGCAACAGAGAATAATAAACAAGTTTTACAGTGAATAAATATTTTAACAAAAATATCTACAGAAGGTTGTTGTCAAGAGTTTAAATACATATATTACCTTTAAATTCTATTATTCTTCATTTAGCTTACTTTCATAACCTTCTGCCTAAAGTATTTCAATTTGCTCTATTTGACTCTTAAAATTTTTTATTTTTTTAAAATCTCCTAAAATACTAATCGAAATAGAGCTCCTTGAGACGATTTTGTGAAGTGATGTATACTGCAGCCTAGCCAGTACGAACTAAAAGGTGGCCTCAAAATCTCCCTAACTAGCAAATCATAGAACTAATTAACTGTCCTATCCCCCAAAAGAATCAAAAAACCGCATCCCAACGATAAATAGTTAAGCAAGGAAAATCATTTAAAAGGCGATCAATTTATTTGATTTATAACGTCGTACTTGTTTATGATATTATTGTAAATATACGAATGTAGAGAAATATTTCTCCCATAGTTCCACAACTATAAGCTTGCTAGGAATCGCACATTCCATTCGGTACAATTCCCAATAGTAAGATAGGCACCGGAAAAATACCGTTACTTACTTAACACTTTGATTTGGTTAGATTATGTGCGGACATAATGTTTACTGTTTTTCGACAAGAGTAAATCATGTTACTGTACAACGGAAGGAAAGTATCAAAAAATGTTTACCAAATGAAATATTTACGACAAAAATAAAAAGGAAAAATAAATTAAGATCATAAAAATACAACCCCTAGCTTAAAAGATTATACAATTTAAGTGTACATTATATATTCAGTCATGCAGCATGCACATTCACATAATCCAAAGAAAGACAAAGGAGATGTATTAATTTGTTGTAGTAATCGCTTTTCTTTTGTGTTTCAAGTAGCCGTATCAAGTGACGATTCGCTACCATACTGTTAAAGGTTAATTTTGATTAATAGTTGTTACATAAATTTCGCTCATACTCTTCGTATAATTTTATGCAATAATTATTTCATTAGATATTTACTTTTAATTTTTAGCATTACAACATGGTCTATTATTTTACGCTATATTGGAATTCAAATAGCTGATCTTCTAAATAACAATCATTGTCACTGTTCCTCTGTTTTTCTTCTATCAAATTCTTTCATTAATTGCCGTAATATTTACATTTTCTGACAAATGAAAATATGATACAAATATAAGTCAAAAGATGACGTCCAAAACAACAAACGTTCAATCTATAAACTAGCAACTGCGTAAAACATTCAAAATAATAGAAAAGGATATTGCATATATATGTATGTTTCATTCGTTCGCTGATCATATCGTGAGATTTAAATTTTAAACCTTCAAAAATTAATCAATATAATGGAAAAAAATTTCAAGCTGTATGAAATCTTTTTACATTCTGTTTTGCTTCAATAAAATTTTTTTGCAGTTTACCTAATTGAATGCTTGTATCAACATCGCTTTGGGTCAAATAAATTTTGATTCAGACGAGCCGAAATAAATAGCATTGAGTTTTTTCAATTACATTAAAAAGCAAATTATTAAAAAAATTAATTGACAATTTCGGTAAGATGTCAAAAATAAGAATATATAAATATAGTAAATGAGTATAAACAAAATAAGAAAAGGTACCAATGCGATTTATTTTTCAAAATTTTGTTTTATATTAGCAAAGTTTCAATCTCATTTAGAATTGGGGACAGAACGAACTAAAGGATCGTGAAGAATACGGTGTAATTTTTGTGTAATGTTATTGGTAAAATTTACTTACCGTCGATATTGTCCGACTGATCAAGCTGCAACTGTTGTTTGCTGTCTGAGTTATCATCACGTGTATCATTTGACGAAAGGCCATGGGATGATAAAATACTTGACATATCTTCCGGATGCAACTTCATTGAACCAGGCTTTTTAGCAAAAATGAAAAAATTATTCTTACTTAATATTCATTCAAAAAATTAAGTGTTTAAATTAAATTCTATTACTCCTTTATAAACTAATTTAAAAACTAAATAAAATTTTGCAAAACATTTTGTTTTCGAATGCCCTGGAAATTCCATAAATTTATATTTGACGAATTATACACCTTCAGAACATTTTAACTTGGACATAATCGAATTTTTTTTTGTGGTTGGGAGGTGAATGTCATTTACGCACAGAGCGTTGGACTCCCATGCTCGCAAGCGACTGGACTACCCACTAAACCCTCCCGTGTCAACGCTAGAACCCAGCCTGGAACCGTTTGACACATTACTTCGGGCCAGGTCTTATTTGGTTGCGGGATCCTTCTTCTAGCGGGAGGGGAGAGGGGAAGAGGAATTGCCCGACAAGCGATCCCCAGCCCCAACGACCTCGGCTGCTTTGGGTCCCCTTTATCTTTTAGGACCCTCCGAACATAATGTGCCACACGGTTCCATTTGTCAACCATTTTGAGCACCACCGCGACTACATTATCCGGGGTGAGTTCTCCCGTATTTCTGTAGAGGTCCTTTCACAGCTTGTCCCATTTTGACCACGTAAAAAAATTGTGTGGGAGGCATTGTCTTCCTCACCTGGGCAAAACCGACAATTGGAGGACTGAGATTTATGAATCTTGTGCAGGTAAGACTGAAAACAACCATGCCCGCTCAAGAGCTGGGTCAGATAGAAGTCAGTCTCACCATGCATTCGATTTAGCCATGGTCTTACATCTGGGATGAGGCGCGCAGTCGACCTTCCCTTCGCGCAATTCACCCAAGACTGCTGCCAATCGTTGAGTGAGCGCTGTCTCTCCTCGCGGACAACAGTCTGCCTCGGGTCCTCGTTTCGACGCAGGTAAGTAGCGCAGCGCCCTCTAGCAAGAAGGACAACAGGTATCACGCTTGCACACAAACACACACATACTGAATTCGGTTAGGGTTTTTATTTAATACATTATAAGCATTTTTCATTTTAATGCAAACCCACCTTTCAGATCTGTAGAAAGAATATCTACGAGTAATAATAATAACGTAATTTATTTACTTTTGATAAACTGGTAAATAGAAGCAACATATGCGACAAATGCGAGTATTTTCTGATTTAACTATGGAGTTGTGAAAATAAAACAGATATATTTAACGATAAAGAGGAGAGAATAAAACGTAACCCTCGAATATTTTTACGATTAAGTTGGCGATCGGGAACCGTATTTATTGGGAATGAGTGATAGCGCCGCTTGTTGGATACGGACCTCACAATCGGTGGAAAGTTAATCTGTGCGACTAGAGGAATAGTCGTAGCAAAGTCAAGTTGGGGCCAGCGTTAAAGTTAACCGAGGGTTAGGTTCTCAACACAGACATTTGTTGCCGGTTATGGCTCGACTCTGTGCTGAGTACTTGTCGTGAGTGGAAAAATCTTTCGTAAGGAATTCAATTTTTTTTATTTTACTTTAGCACTACAGCCTCTTTCGGGCCTTCGCTTAGAGATAATTAGAGTATCCCATTATCTTGATCGAATGTATCGGCACTCGAGAAGGTGATATGGTTAGTACCACGCTTTGGCGGTATGTCCGTCCATTCAGCTGCGACACATTCTGATTTCAAAAAAGTAAGGGCTTACAGTCCGTCCGGAGAATCACACGAAACAAATCTCGTTGTCGCCAGTGGGACTCGAACCAGGGACCTTCAGCTTACGTAGGGGGTACTACATCAAATTATTATATATAATTTCATGTGTTTTAGATTTTTAAGAACGTGATCATCCATGCTCCACGACGTTGCCCATTCTGAAATAGATCTTCATTGCATAGCAGATAAATTCCATATATGTATTTAACAGAAATAATACTAATTGAATAGCTAACTAACAACAATCCCATATAAGGTGAAAATTGCAATTCAACTGTTTATATAAGACTACATCACAAACGTCGACAGTTTTTTTTACCGTTGAGATAAGCAACTTGAGTGTTTACTGAAATCATTGCCATGTGAAATAAATTTATGAAGAGCGAATAAACATTAGTCTTGTTTGATGTTTTGGCATGGAAAGGTGAGCACTTTGCCACATCCAGCACATTAGCGGAATAATAATTAAATAGTAGAAGCCATTTACCAAGTTACGGCCAGATTTCGTCATTGTGCCGTTTAAAATAAACTAAAGAAGAGCAAGGGAATAACACGATTCTACATCAATCCAACAATTAAGTTCTAATAAAATTAATTCGATAAGGCGATTTAAAAAAGGACATAAAATTATGGTTAATTACCCTACTATTCAGAAGGTAACGAGTCAAAGTAATAATTTTTCAATGGGAGACCGTAAATGAGTCAGTACCTACTTTTCTTCTAATATTGTTACCGATTCAAATTCATATATATAAATTACTATTTTTCATTGTTTAAACTGTAACTAAAACATTTTAATGTGGAATTATTATCAACTTAAAAATAATGTATCAGTACTTGAGCAACTACGAAACTTTATTAGATTGGATCAAGATAATCAGATACGCAAAAAAAAACCGAAACCACGATTAGCAATAATTAATACGAATACTTAACAAAACATTAGTAAAATAAAAAACAAACATAATACTACTTAAAGCTAATGTAATATATAAAATCTTTGTTAAGAAGAAAGAGTAGTTAGATCAATATAAGTTAAAGTACTAGGACAGTCCGATAAGTACTTAGCAGCACCGCCCGATGGTGCCGCTATCGCAAGACAGATTCACTACCGTGTAATACATTTTTGTAGATGGCCACTGTCAAAATTTCAGCCGAATCGGACTCGTAGTTTTGTTTTGACTACGTGTGGAAGCGGGCGCGTCTGTGGATTTTAGAAAAATGGGAAAAGAACAATATCGGTCGTTGATTCGATTCTTGTTTTTGGAAGGGAAATTGCACAGCGAAATCAAAGAGCGCTTGGATGCTGTGTACGGTGACTCCGTTCCTGCGATGACGACCGTAGAAAATTGTTTCACAAGTTTCAACGTAGTCGCACGTCGGTTTTTGATGAGCCACGCCCAGGTGCCCCGAAAACAGCTACCATGCAAGATAACGTGACAAAAATCTACGAGCTCGTATTGGCAGACCGCCGATTGAAGTTGCGTGAGATAGTTGAGCCAGTATTCATATTAAAAGACCGCCCGGGCATGAGAAAGTTATCGGCGCGATGGGTGCCGCGTTTGCTCACTTCAAATAACAAACGCAACCGTGATATTACTTCAGAGCAGTTCTTGACGCTGTTTAAGCGCTATCCGAAGAAGTTTCTGCGTCGTTTCGTGACCGTCGGCGAAACATGGTACACAACACAGGCCAAGAAACAGTCAGTCGAAACTGTTGACTTCACCCGGCGAACGTGCTCCGAGGAAGGCGAAGACTGTCCTTTCGACTGGAGCGGTGATGGCCACCTTTTTCTGGGAGCCACAAAGTGTGATCTGCATCAAATACCTGGAGAAGGGCCGAATTGCAGGAAAGTGCTCTTTCACTATGACAACGCACCGGCTCACACCTCCGCCATCGCCACGGCAAAATCAATCAAATTGGGCTTCGAACTGCTACCCCATCTACCGTATTCTCCAGATTTGGCCCTTCAAACTTGAAAAAGTCACTCGCCGGGCAGAAATTTGAGTCGAATGACGCCAAGGCGAGAAAACGTATTTTTCAGATGGGCTAAAGAAGTTGGAGCATCGCTGGGTCATGTGTATCGAGCTAAGAGGAGATTATGTTGAGAAATAAATCACCACTTTTCTGAAATCTTCGTTTTTCTTTTGTAGGTACTTATCGAACCGCCTATATATATTTCACGAGACTTAAAACAGGAAAGAATTTAAACAAAAGAATCTGTTTAATTTCAAGTTAGAATATATCATACTTGTGTATGGTTTACACTAATGTATTATTATGGCTTAATTGTTCATGAGTGCCTTTGATAAAGATTAACTAATGCCATGCTTATTCTAGAAACTAATATCAGAAGTTTTGTCTTTGATCTTAATTAAAGTAAAAAAATATATAACTAAACATACAGAATATTTATCTTCGTATTCAGCTTTACTAAACTTTGTCTAATCAGTTTTCGATTAGTAAGATTTTCCCATGAATTATAATAGATGAATTAATACAGAAATAAATTGCTAATTAACCCTCAGCTCAATATTTCCTTCCGGTAGTATCGATTTCTTAGGGGGAATAGAAGTAGCAGTGAGTAGGTGGTAGGTGGTCGGGTTTCGTCAAATTCCGCGAATAATCGGTCACATGCCTTCGGGTTGGGTTCGCGGTGTTTAGAGTTGGACCAGACTACGACAAGATATAGTCGCGCAACTATCGCAATTTACACATGGTTAAATGGAAGCATGCACACTGCGATTTTACGACTTTTCTTGCCGGGTCGATTGTCGCAAGAATTTGCGATTTTTCCTTAAAACCGGTTTACTAGGTATGATAATTTTCGAGGTGCACATTTTTATGCTACTCGCGCACATCATTCCTGGCAAGGCATTACTTCAACAGGGCATATCAGTGCTGCACATGCCTAAAGAGACTTCTCCTCGCAGTGTGCTTATATTTGCGGCTAAAAATTTCTCGATACAACAGTCGTATTGCAATCTCCTCGAACCTTTAGTTTGGAAGTTTTGCCTTTTTATGAGCGTAGAGTTTTTCGATCCGGATTAGAATAGTGTAGGTTTCCGCAGCGCGTCAGTATACATATCAGGAATGTGTGAAATTAGTATATGTTTTTTATTGTTTTGTTGGAAGTCGTGAAATGAAACAAGGATTCGGTGAAGAACCGTAGAAGCTTTTAAACGCGCTTTCAAATGGGCAATTTGACGGTGGCTGAGAACTGTAATCGAGCGAGCACAATCTATTAACGGTAAGTTCCAGGATTGCACTCCTTTCTGAACCTGCTGGCCGACCAGTAACTACCATGGAGTACACTGTGAGTTCCCGAGCCTGTTGGCCTTAAGGGTACGGTTTGTTGGTACGGCTCAAGACTTCATGTCTTTGAATAGCTGAGAGGACGATTCACACTTCCTATGGGAAGTAATCGAAAACGAGCGATCAGAAATCATTACACCCGCTGATTCAAAAACTGACTTTTTTGTTCCAAATTCTAACATTTCTCATCAAAACTTTTGATTTGATACTCCACTTTATTACCTTTGAAAAGACATTTTTTTCAAGGGTCACTCCAGCATAAGGGGGGACCATAAATGCTTTTTTAGCTCCACAAACAAATTTAGATAGATAACTATTTCACCGTACGGAATTCTCTCTACGCGAGTTCAACTCGCAATTGTTCGGTTTTTAGGGCATTATGAAACGAATTTTATAAAGACCTACTAGTCTCGCCTCCTGTCTGTCCATCTGGTCGTGGGTCATAGCAAGTTTACTCAAAATCTATGGAAGCTAAAAAGCTCAAACTTTGTAAAAAGTTCAGAAGCGATGGTCTGTCAAAAGTTTAGGTCTTATGAAACAATTCAAACATTTTTTTAGGCGGGTGTTTCTCCTGATATTGACGTGACCCTTAAACATTTTTTTTTACCAAAGACAGTCGAGTTGGAATGAAAGGTTTACAGAATCTGAAACAAAAAAAGTCATTCTGTGCATCAGGCAGCCCAGGGGGAGACAAAATGTACGCAAAAATTGTGTCCCTCTCTCCCCTCGCGATGACACTTTTGAGTCGAAAAATCTGAAAAAACCATGTATGCAGGTCTTTATGAGCACAAATGCAACAAATGACTCAAAAATCGAAATTCGCTCAACTTTGTTAGTAGTAGTATGTTTTGTAAATTTTGCGTTTTACTCCGTAAAATCTGAATTGTACCCTCAAACTTCTTAGAATGATGTATATTAACCTAAGACCCTTATGCCCACAAAATTTGATTGAAATTGAATCATGATCAAATGAACCATAGCTATTTCAAATATATGGAAATACAACAATAGCATGCGGTGGTGGATGGTATGTTATATATTTCAAATCGACCTAGGCACTCTTATTTCTTCAGATTTTCATGAAAATTTCAAGAATAGTGTTTTATTTGAATATGTTCGATTGGCCTAAAATAGAACGAAATGGCGGCTGGTTTGTGTTTATGCACGAAACATTCGATCTTTCGTACTTATACTAATTGAACGATTTGCTGTATGTTCAACGGATTCATAATTCAAGTTATTGATCCATGTTATCAGAAAAGTTTTTTGGAGCCCTAGAATGGTTACAAAGTTCTTCTGGTAGGAGCAGCTGCTGCCTACTCGACTTGTTTAGATGTAGATTCGTCGATAACTTTGCAGATTTCTTCGATTGACTTCATCACAAGGAGACTGTGTTTAGCAATGGTAAAATTCGAGTAGGGGGCAAATAATACACTCGTAATGGTAAATCATCACCAAGCGACGGATCGTCCTGTTGGTGACACTCGATGTCAGGAACGCCTTCAACTCCGCTGGATGGGTGGATATTCTGGATACGCTGGAAAACCTTTTCCAAGTTTCAGAATATCTAATGCGGCTTTTGAGGGACTACCTAAAGGACCAAAGCCTGCTCTACGACACGACACAGGGCCAAAGAAAGATGACAGTTACATCTGGTGTTACCCAGGGATTTATCCTTGGTCCAGACCTGTCGAACGTGTCTTACGACGGGCTACTGAGACTAGAGATGCCAGAGGAGTCGCGCTTGATCGGCTATGCGGATGATGTTGCGGCTCTGGTCGCTGGACGCACCGTTGAACAAGCGCAACTTAGGCTAGGTATGCTAATGCGCCGAGTGAGAGACTGGATGACTGCTCGCGGGCTCAGTTTAGCACTGGAAAAAGTCGAAGTGGGCATCTTGACAAAAAAGAGAATCCCTAGAGTAAGGATGATCACTATTGGAGACATACAAATCGAATCGAAACCAGCGGTGAAGTACCTGGGGCTACTGATCGACTAGAAGATGAATTTCTCTGAGCAAATCAGGGCAACGGCTGAGAAGGCTGCTTCGGGAGTATCGGCTCTGAGTCGACTTATGGCCAACGTAGGGGGATCCAGCCTATCAAGAAGACGCCTCTTGATGAGTGCTGTAGGGTCAGTGCTACTGTGCGGAGCAGAGGTATGGGGGGACGCTCGCAGTAAGGAGGTTTACCGAAAACGCCTGGCATAGGTATAGAGAAGAGGAGCGCTGAGGATTGCATCTTCGTATCCGACAGTATCTGATTCGGCGGTGAAAGTCATTGCAGGCGCGATACCTGTCGGCCCCCTTGCTAGAGAGTGCCGCTCTATTTATCAGCGTCGAAACGAGGATGCAAGGGATATGGTTGTCTGCGAAGAGAGACAGCTGTCACTAAACGATTGGCAGCAGTCTTTGATGAATTGCACGAAGGGAACGTGGACTGCCCGCCTCATCCCGGATGTGACACCGTGGCTAAATCGAAGGCATGGTGAGGTTGACTTCTATCTGACCCAGATTTTGAGCGGGCATGGATGTTTTCAGTCTTACCTGCACAATATTGGTAAGTCACGGTCCCCCCAGGAGAGGACGACAATGAATGCCACACATTTTTTGCGTGCATAAAATGGGACAGACTGTGAACGGCGCTCTACAGGGAGATGGGAGAGCTCACCCCGAATAATATAGTCGCGATGACGCCGGAATCGGTTGACAAATGGAACCAGGTGGCACATTACATATGTTCGGGCAGTCCTAAATGAGAAAAGGGACTCACAGCCGCCGGGGGTGTTGGGGCTGGAGGTTCGTTTGTCTGGCACTTCATCTTCTCCTCTCGCCTCCCGCTAGAAGACGGATCCCCCAGCTTGAAGGCGCCTCACGGCGTAACAAACCGAGACCTGGCCCAAAGTAATGTGTCAAACGGTTCCAGGTTAGGTTCTCAGGTTGACAGGGGAGGTGTTAAGTGGATAGTCTAGTCGCCTTCATGCGAGCATGGGGGTCCCACACTCTGTGCGTAAATAGGCATTCACCTCCCCACCACAAAAAAAAAAGGGAAACCATTGTTTGATAATGAATTTCAGAATTATCAGAGTAGTTTTAAGTCTGAGTTTTTTTGCACAAATCGGTATTTCGATGTCTATAGATTATAAAAACAGTTCATGTAGAATACAGGGCGGTGCAGTTCATCATTGTGACTATCACAGAAAAAAAAGTCCGTTAAAATCAATTCAAAATTAAGTGACAATGATATCAAAAAATTGCCTTGTTTCAATGCCCTCTCACACAAGCTCAAAAGCGGATGCATGACGTCACAATTCACACCAGGATTTTAGACCTATTGACCTGTTCTTCTAGATCAATTGAACAGCTTTTGACAGTTCCCACTGTGGCATCATGAAAGTTAATTGCATTCCTTTCGAGCCTGAGTAAGCAGACGTTGCTTGTTTGGTTAATTTTACAGCATTAACGATTTATCCAATATCTAATTGCCATAGTTTTCTTCACAAAAGTTTGGTAACTTAATTTCATTTTATGGTCTCAAATGTTTTTAAAAATAATAAAAGATAAAAATAGCTAGTGTGTTAGTAAAAAAATAGTATATGTATGTGTCATTTGGCTGATCCATTCATTTGTTCATTATCTAATAAATAATCTGTGCTCAACACGCTGAAAATCATTTTCCCCCGTTTTCAACTATGGCAAAACTTTAATACTAATCCATTATCAGCAGAAACAATCAAACATGTTTATACATTTTATAATTTTAAATTTTACTTCAAATAATTGTACAAAAGAAAAGAATAATTATAATTCTTAATTATGCACAGCAATTATAACTGGACTTACTCACAATATGTTGTATTAATGTTCGTAGACAAATGGAGAGATTACATACTTTTAGCTTATAAAATGAAGAGGAAACATAAGTATCAATTAGTAGTTAACTTTTTATGACAATGTCATACGTCTTAACAGTGTTAGTTCATACTCCTAAGGCTACGTGTATAGTACACCATGTTTTTGCTTACAAAATATTATTTTATTTTTATATGCCATTGATGATGAAACACTTATTATTGCGTTGCTTTATATAAGTAAATTAATAGGCTCTACTGAAAAGTGTCATCCAAAACGTGATCTTTACATTTATTTGAAATTCGATGAAACTAATAGGAATACGAGAGTTACTTTCTGTCGTTCATCTTTTGAAATCTAACCTCAAGCTAAACCGTGTCATAAAGAAAGCAAATTTTAGCTCAAACATTTTTCAAAGCATTCAAGTATTTCCTTTCGTTGCAGACTCTGTCTCATCGTCGGTTTTAATAGGTTCGGTTTTAATAGAAGTACTGGAAGCGCTGGGAGGTTCTAAGCCTACTGGAGTTATTAAAGTTCCTGCACTACTACTAGGATCAATTTTGGCAGCTGGCGGATCTAACGGTTGATTATGACTCGACAAAGAAATCGTCACTGGTGACTCAGAAGGCTCAACTTGAATTTTACTTGTCGAAACTTGGAGTTGCTGCTGTTGGTCGAGAAGCTCTCTGTCATGGCAAAGTCGATGTGATTTACACTTGTTATGGTGATTTACTATTTCAAGTCGGAAGTTTGAATTGCCTTCAACAAAGGAAGTGCGAATGTCTGGTATTTCGCTCGACCATTTTCTACAAAACGTGCAGTACATAGTATTACTATTTTCGTCATATTTAAGCCATTCGAACTGGTCAAGCCAATTTGCTCGGAAGCGTCCCGTTTTTCTTGTGCTTGGGGGTGCATTGCTAGTGGCTGTTTGATGGTAACCATAGACACCAACCTGAGATGAACCTCTTTGATTAGGGGACTGTATGACGCTTTCATGGCGATGTGATTCAGTTGAATATTTTCCGACTGGTGAAATTTGAATCGATTCGCTTGGACTAACCAAGTACCTGTGAAGAGCACTTTCAGCACTACCAGCTAGACTAAGAGCGACTCCAGAATGCTCTGGGGGTATCCATGTTTTAATATGTTTTTGCATAGAAGATAGTTGTTGTTGCTGCTGTTGGTGCATTTGCTGTAATTGTTTCTCTATTTGTTGGATGGGTTGCTGATGTTGACGTTGATGCAGTGGTGGAGGAGGCGGCGGTGTTTGTCGGTAATGTTGGCTTTGATGGTAAGTGCGATGCTGCTGCAAGGATATTTGATGATGTTGGGCAACTGATGGTGTACTGGTTAACATTGTTATTGTGGGTAACATTTGTTCATTATGTTGCCGAGGACTTCCGAAAACCACTGTTTTCTGTTCGTCATGTAAAAGTACGCAAAGTATATGGAATGAAAAATTAAAAGGGTAAAAATAAGAAGGAAAGGACCGAAAAGGTACAATTTTGTAGCTAACCAATAACATGTTTGATATATTTTTTGGTGTAAGTTTGAAATTATACTTCGTTTTTTAAGAAGATTAAAACATGAGACTAATGCAAAAATCATTTCTTAGTTTACATTTTGTTTAGATTTTTTCTTTTTCTCGGTCGATCTTTATGTTAGATAGTGAAATATTTTTTGTATATGATGTAATTTGCATTTTGACGAAGACTTTGCAGCCAGAGCAAAATTTTTTCTATGATTATTCTTCATATCCTTCTTCCTTCATATTTTCATTTTCAATTTTTCAATTCCAAAATAATTAAAACTCATTTTGTTGTTGGCATAGTTATTAATTGTGTTAAATTCACTTTCACAGTAGCACATTATGCCGGTTCACGCCAGGTTTAATGACTTAATATATATGGTGGAAAGTGTTTTAAGGGGGAAAATGATTTCAAGAAGTTTATATACAATTTTTGCAATCGTTGTGGTCAAATCGTTCTAGAAAGTACAAAATTGATTAAAACAAATGAATGGTTCGACGTTTCTGTAGCAATATGAATCATATACTAAATAAAAAAGATAAAATTCATAAGTTGGAACCATCGAACCGGTCCAAAGAAAAAACCTTAACAAAATTAAACGATAAGAAGACGTACTTAAATAGCATTTGAGACAGTTAACAACAACGATAATTTGCTAGGGTAATTTGTAGCAAATAGGAAATAAATGAAACTTACCGGTAGCAATTCAGGTGGTAAAGACGAATGATGCTGCTGTGCATCCATTAGTTCTTGTTTAATACTAAGCGATTGACTCAGACTAGCAGCAGCTCCTTGATTCGATAACGGCGAGTCACGTCGTCCCGGATCTTCTGACTCGGATTTTGGCACGGGACTTGATTTAAAGTTACTATGGGAGGATGCCTAAAATCAATTAAATATTTATTAAATACTATATTTGTAACTATGTTCAATTTTAATGTAAAAGAAGCGAGACACTGAAAAGATTATGCTTTGATTCTTGTCAGTTCACTCTACAATCCTTAATTCATTCTCCTAATTAAAGCTTAATAAATCCCACTGCTGATTGGGTGCATGATTCCAACTTATATTCTCATAAATGTTTTCATCTAACATACGAGCATTACAAAAGGCAAAATCAAAATCTCATTGAAGTTATGTATAATTCTCCTTTATGCATTGATTGTTGAAATTTATCTATAGCACAATACGTCAGAGCGAAAACGCTGCCATAAAGGTTCAAATAAAATATTTTCGGTTAGTTTGTTATTATATCTCCGAGAAATAACTGCTACAAACAAATTTAGCCTGAATTACGTACATTTATGCAACACAATCATCCGCGCATAAATATTCATAGAGACAGTTACAATAATAGAGGAAAATAAACGTCGATAACCTAGGATAATAACTATACATATTGCTCAAATTTACAGGATGCTTTCCAAATGAATTAAGTAGAGGGCGGGTAAGAAGAGGTTTTATGGAAACGATTCGCATTTGTTTGCAAAAGTGTGTATCCAATGAGATTTGAAATGGTGTTGACTATATTTATATACAAGTGATGCAATGAGTGCACAGAGAGCGCAACGCATTGATTTTAATCATTATCTCATTGTTATTTTGCTGGAAATAATTAACAGATTGAAAGGTTCAAACGTTGGTTCGTTCATGGAGAGTATTAGTGGAGCATACGAAGTGTGAATGTAAAAAGGCCGGATGGTGACAAATCAGACATTTATGGTAAACCTGGGACTTACTACGTTTTAAGATACGAATGGGTCTAGTGAAATTCAGAAAACATATTAAAGAAATATATTGATCAAAACAGGAGAAGAAATTTAATGAAGTTTATAATTACTGCCCCCATATATGAACACTAATGAAGTTAAATTAAATGTATATTTTAATAATTTCAATAGACAATAGGATTCTATTGGGAGAAAAGCGTATATTGTGTTTTGATTCTATTAATAATTATAATTAATGCACCTAAAAATATATTAGCTGTAAACAGCAACTCAAATAAATTATGTATTTAATCGCATAGTGAACTAACCAAGGCGGTAAAAATGCTCACCTGGGAATCCTGAGTGTAATGTCTCTCCTGTACATTGGCATTATGCGTCGAGGTCAACGAATTATCACAGTTAGATGAGTTTTTACGTCTTCTTTTACTACTAATATTATGATCCACTGGAGTTGTGGACATTTCCCTATCACGTTCTCTGTCCTTACTATAATCTTGTTGCAAAAGGTCTTCACGGCTGTCAGCACGATCACGTTCCCGATCCAAACCGACACTTGGTGCACGTTCGCTTAAACAAAGGCCAGTTGTTGCACCTAAACTGCTACTACGATGTTGGTCACGATCACGTTCACGATCGCGATCGCGATCACGTTCTCTTTCACGGCTTTCACGATCAAAATGCATTTTACTTGAAGGTGATGATGCAGCTGATTCACGATTTTTGTCACCATCCGTACGATAGTTTAAATTGTTGTTATCTGTTAGTCCTCGAATCTACAAATAGAAATTATATTAATACAATCTTTTAAAAAATTAAATCATATTTTAGTTCGCTATTGCAAGAAAGTTTTTTTTTATTTTGATCGGGAATTGTTGCTTAAATCTTTCTTCAAAGCACTTGCAACGAATATTAGAGTAAAGTTGAACTCACGAGTTCTTATACTGTTTTTATTTGCTGTTTTCTTTTAAGGGAGTTTCTTTAGTACTTAAAAGAAAGTATAAAATTTTGTGCTAAGTCATTTTGGTATAAAAAAAATATTCTTAAGATAACGACCAATAAACAATGTTAAATTTTAACGCAATCATATTAATATCAATAGTTTTGTCATATATTTTCAGTATTCAACTGAACAATGGCCATTCAAATTTTAATATGAATACAATCAAAACTTTCTCAGAAATTTGTCAAATTACTATTTAAAAGCGAAAATTCAATCGGCAAATTGAATAAATCATAAGAAAACAACGGCCGATTTAATCGTTTACACATATACGTTTTAACAAACATTTAAAAAAAACAAAGCCATGGGGAACAATTTTAGCCTAATTAACCGACATATGTTATTTGCGATTAGTAGATTCTACATAATGTACATATGATAATATCTGAGAATAGTTTTGATTCATCCGTGAAATTTAATTTGATTTCTTGTCCTGCGAGTTTTCTTTTTTAAGCGATTAGTTCGAATATGATGAATTCTACCTCAAAAATAAAATAAAGAGGATTATTAGATATAGATGCGCTAGCAGGTTGGCTAGTTAGTCTTACAAGTTATGATGGCTGCTTTTCATTGGATGCTGTCTTTAGATATTTACACTCGTATGTTTGTGCAGTTGTTTGTTTGTGGTGTCAAGTTGAATTTTCGCTTATTAGAAAATTATTGACATAGAAATTAAATCTAAGTATTTCCTTTTTACTTCTATTTTTGGCGACTTTTTGTCCCATCTATATCGAATGGTCATTTTGCTTGCTAAGACTCGCTGAATATTTCATATTACGAAAACCATTCAACGGCATTATCAAGAGCAAGCCGGTAATTCAATTACCCATTACTTTTATATTAGTTTTACAATTCCCTAGAGTAACTAGAGGAAAAACCATCACCCACTACAACTACTGTCACCGAAATGGACAAAATTATAATTCTCATTACTTAGGAATTGAAATTTTTAGGGTTTGGAAAAAATGTTTTATAATGCCCTGTTAAAATCAGTATCTATCTGTTCGTCAGTGCGTAACAACAAGTTTTCCCAGAAACTAGAGAAGCTAAAGTCATCAAATCTTGTGAGCAGCTCTGAAGTTTCTGGTTTATGAAAGTGTGGGCTTTCGGTCCCCTACCGGACGTGTCTTCAGGTGAAGGATAGATAGTAAAATACCACTCGTGGACCAAAAACCGACTATGTCGAAGCGCTAACAACGCTCCACTTAGTATTTACTTGTCATGGAAGCAGGACAACAGCCTATAAAGGACTATTTTTTTCGAGCTAGGAATGTTGGATCATTTCTGGATGAAATAAAGAAATACAGAATCAAAATTCTCGCAGTTTAAGAAACCAGCTGGCACGATGAAGACCAATTTGACATACAAATGCGCACCGTATTTAAAAGTGGAAAATCGCAAGGAAGCGGTGAGTTTGGGGTGGCTTTCATTGTTGACAGCACATTTAAACAAATTACCATCAACTTCAAGCCCGTTAAGGAAAGGATCTGCATGATTCGTATCAAGACAAAATTCTTTAATGTCAAGCGTCACGCGACCACAGAAGGTAAGGAGGAGGCAATCAAGGACGAATTTTACAGCATCCTGGAACGTACTGTCGATACATTGCCGTCAAACGACATTAAAACTGTTCTGGGTGACTGCAATGCAAAATTCGTCTGAGAAACGGCGCATAGATTATTCAATAGAATTTATTCATGAGAATATTCAGTAAAAATTTCCCCATTTTCAACATTTAAAGTACAGGCTATTTGCTCTTGATGAAGGCGTACATTTTAAAGGTGACAAAATCATAGTCCTAGTTGAAATGCACTCTACTTTGTTAATAATAATTGTAGGGTTTGTAAATAGAACATTTTTCTCAGTAAATTTATATGGTTACCCTGAAACTAAAATCTAGTATTTCAGTGGTCCGATAAAAGGTTCTGATACTCTGTAAGTTTTAATACAATCGAACCGTATCTACAGAAGTTATACTCGTTTGAAATTTTTCCTATTACAACAAAAACTATAAAAATGAATAGTGTCTAAAATATGTTATAAATAATTTAATTGATTCTTGTATTGCCGTTAATATTCAATATTCTCATCGAGGACACCTTTTTGAAGCCGGGAACCTGTCTCCGCTTTCCTAACTATTATCTATACAGAAACTATAGATGAAGGGGAGGCGGAACGGCCATTATTGTGAGAAGAAATGTGAATCGCTACCTGAACGAAACCCCACAACTACAACGTGTAAAAACGACTCGTTTGAATTTGTAGTCATGTCACTGTGAAACCCCCTTCAAAGTGAGACTTTCTATCAAGATCTAAGCTGATGTCACCGCGTGTCATAACTCCTGGGGTGCTGAGAGAAGCAATTGAGGTGGGGCTGAGCTCAACAGATTCATCACAGCCAAAGACGGAAAACTAAATATGCCAAGTGAACCAACTCACTATGGTCGAGTTTCTGGTAATATCCTAGACTTTGGAACCTTACGCGACTTTCCCAACATTTTCCGTACAACGGTACTCGATGAACTCTCTTCTGACCACAAATCGGTGCTCTATTCAATAGAGGAAATCTGCAAGATGAACCTATAAAAGTAAAGAGAATTATAAATTGGCAAGCTTTTAGGGATATTCTAGTCTCAGGAAGCCTTAACCACCTGTTAAATTCAGCCAGTGATATCGATGAATGCATAGAACAACTTACCAGCAAAATCCTACTTACCAAGGAAAATAATACTACCCAAACTCTGGTAAGGGAGCACAACCCCTATGAACTTCCTCAAGATATTAGGCTCCTGATAAGGAAGAGGAATCAACTACGGAGACGAGCTAGGAAGACGGGTGATTCTAGGTTAAAAAGCAAAGCCAACCGGTCAACCATTAAAATACGTGATCAGATCCATGAATTTCGCAACAACGTTTGGGAAGGATTTTTGCAAAGCCTCAAACCTGCTGATAACTTTTGGCACCTCTCAAAATATTTTAGGTTAAAAAACAAACTAAATATCCCCCCCCATTCATGGACTAAATGGTCGTAAATACGACAGCACAGGAAAAGCCGAAGCCTTTGCAGACACTCTTGAACTGCAATCCCATGAGAATAAATCTCCTGAAGATGAAATTGAGTCCCATGCACAAAGACTGCTAGCTTCCCAGACGACAGGCACTAACGAAATCCGTCTAGTAGACTTATCGGAATTAAAGGACTTAAGCACGCTTAACAAACGGAAAGCTCCAGGCCCTGATTCTTTGACGAACACCATGCTGAAATAGCTACCAGGCAACATCCTGGAAGCCCTGACGAACACCATCTTACGCCTACGCTAGTCCCCGAAGTCGTGGAAAACGGCAATTATAATCGTCATTCCGAAGCCAGATAAGGGTCTTACTTTCCCGCGAAATTGGCGCCCAATAAGTCTACTGTCTTCTCTCTTTAAACTCACAGAAAAGGCATTTTTAACTCGGTTGATCGAATATAGATATTATACCAGATGAACAATATGGCTTTCGAGCTGGACACTCCACCGAACTCCAGCTAACAAGGGTGGTCGCAGTTGAATCGCAGAAAGTCAACAGGCCTAGTTATGTTCGACATAACAAAAGACTTTTGCAAAGTCTGGCATGCAGGGCTAATCTTTAAAATGCATGAATATTCCATTCCACTACCTTTGATAGAATTATCAACGCTTTTCTGCAGGGCAGATCTTTTCGCGCAAAAGTTGATAACATACTATCCAACATGCGACCGATTCAAGCTGGAGTTCCACAGGGATCATCACTCTATACACTGCGGGGCTTCCACGTCTGCCTAACAGCGTTCAAATTTCCGTATATGTCGACGACACTTGCATATATTACACCTCATGACAAGTAGAAACCGTATCTTCAAGTCTGCAACGATCCACCGAAATTCTTTTGGGATAGTTTCAAAGATAAAAATTAACGCTGACAAGACACAAGCCACAAGAAGACGACGACAACAGCCTGCTGAACTACAAATCGACTCAAACTCCGTACCTTGGAATAGAACATCAAAATACCTAGGACTAAAATTTGATAATAGACTTACATGGACTGACAACATAGGTGACAAGAGACAACACAGTTTAGATATCTTGTCCTCCTTGCACCCCATCGTAAGATCAGGAAAACTGAACGTGAAAAATAAACTCCTCATCTTCAAACAAGTTATAAGACCCTCTCTTTCCTATGGCTGCATAGCCTTCTGTCAGACCTCAAAATCCAACAAAAAAGCACTTCAATCCCTGCCAAACAAGGCCCTTAGGAGAATCTTTGGCACCCCCTGGTACATTAGGAACATCAACATTCACAAAGACCTCAAACTAGACATTATTGAAAAATATATGAGTGTAATAGACGGCACACTAAAACTGTTCCACAGGATAGACGAACACCCTAATAGTACCCTGAATCCCTTAAAATCAACCAATAACGAGCAGAGGCTCACCTACCCTAGTCTCAGGTCAATAAGATTGTAATATAGGACTGACAGAGACTAGTTGAATTATTTGCTATAGGCCAGTTGGGTACAAAGATGCCCACAGGTAGAAATGGAGCAAAAGTGCTAAATCGCACTAGCTCCACGTAACCCCACACCTCAAGGCTGATACTTACGTTTTTCTTGACATCATAACCGCAAATCAACAGGCTGTTCTCATGACTCATGAAAACACGATTGCGACTGGCTTTGGAAGGTTATAGTCAAGCTTTATACATATAAGACTAGTGGCTTGAATCAGATGTTGCACGTTCTATAGCTAGATGATTGTACGTGATTAGCTTTAAAGTTCATAAATAAACAGAATGAGCTTTTGAAGGTAACCAAGAAGTAGTGCACCCTGCAGGGTGCATTAGAAACTGAAGAGTCAAAATGGGAAAGCGTTATGGCAACACCGAGGGCGTTTCTAATTCGCCTCAAAATGGAAGAGTTTAGTGAGGCATACGACACAGAAGCCGTCTGGTTTCAACAAGATGGGGCCATGGTCCATATTTCCCGTTGTCCACGCGTAATTCTGCAAGAGCTCTTTCCCGGTCTCTGTAATGATCTGACCCTACCCCACTGCCGACTAACACACATGCCCATCGATACCATATGGCTTTCTAGCTAACGTCAGCTTTGGATGACATTCCCATCCTACGTCAGTTTTAGTCGGGGAATGTCAAACGGGCCAGACGGCAGGACGGCCCTGGTGTCTGACAAGAGGATTTCTTCGCAGTAATATCGTCTGGATATTGAATACCGGCTTTATCAACAACAGCCACTTCGAAATTGGGTAAGTTTACAATCAATCTCTTTTGAATTTCGACAACAGATTTCTTTCATAATGATAGCTGTCAAAAATACTTGCGCAGAACAATGCTCCATAACCTTGCCCCGCATGGTTCAATGATTTTGCGTTGGCTAAATAGTCAATGTAGGGAAGCCCTGGACTTTCTTTCTCATCGAATCCACCAGTAACTGGAAGCTGTTACCCCGTTTTCAAGAGGCCTGCCACTTAAAACGTGATTTCCAAAAGTGATACGAAGTACAAACATTTTTTGAGGTTACCAGCCAGGTAACCTCAGTGGACTTTCGACGAAGACAGTGATCGGTATATCGCGAAATAGTTAGTGACAGTTGGTAAGAAGCCAGAATTCGAAGGTTTTTTTTTGGGGGGAAGCCTTTCCCTCGTGTTTATATAATTATTACCTGCATATTATACAGAAACCGAATAACGAGAAATAATCTATGGTTTTAAAATCTACAGAAAACATAATAATGTGTATCCCGCCTAATTATCGCTTAAATTCTTAATATCCAAATTTCACTTCGTTGAAATATCAGAAAAATATCACACTTCTTAGCCTTCTTCATCGTGTCATCATTTCCTATGCAAATTTTGTTTGTCCAATTATTTGTTTTGAATAGCGTGGGCAAGAAAGATCCGCCAATTTAATTTATCCCATTATCGAAGTGATATTCTCGATTAAATGTTAACTGTGACTTGTGCAAGAAAATAATTTCTTTCATTTCCTCCCCATAGGCCATTTACGAATTCCCTTCAATAAGACCAACAAATTTCAATTCTATCCTCATTTTAATTCAGATGTAATCAGTACGTATACGTGAGATAAAAAGCATATAAATATTAAATATAGTACACAAAACAACACGAAAAGAACTTAATAAACGAAAAAACGCGATAAATTTTAAAATCCAGTCAAATATCAGACAACCCTATTTTCTTACTTATTTATTAGATAGAATTATAAAAGTAAAGTATTAGGGATATTTATATAAAAAGGATATAAGTAACCATAAGCAATTTATTAATCATATCCTAATTAACTTAAGGACTATTTGTTAATCCGAATTATTTGTTTTATTTATTTTCATGATGAGTTAAAATTAACAACTGCCATTGATTCAAGCAAGCTTATTTTAATCAACAAGGAATTGGAAATCGAAAAGAATAAACTTCCTATTGATGAGTTACTTTACCCAACATTAACAATGACTTTTGAATAAATTTGATTCAATAAGAAAATAAGAAAGAAACAATTCATTTCTGCTGGGAAAATTTTAGTTACTTGCTAAATTTATTTATTTTTCTATTTAAACAATTAATATCCAAACATAGAACTTATTAATCGCATTGAAAATGCGCAAAGGACTCTTTTGTTTTTTTATTGTGAAATTTTTGTAAATTCTGATTCGGTAGTATCTAAAGGTTATAACAATCATAAATTTAGCGTAAGGTACTTAAATTTTTCTTAGAACGGTAGTGTTAAATGAATATGGGAAAATTAAAAGCAATCGATTAAGATGAAAATAAAACATAACAAAGAACACTTATACAAGTAGAGGTCTAATATTTTTTGAAAAACAAAAAGAGTTTACCAATAAAATGAATTGCTAATTTAAACACGACTTTCCTTTCCAGCGGCCCTTCTTTTTCAGAGCATGGTAAGTATGCCTTGAAGAGGGTAGGGTTTTAAAAATCCGCAGATGGCCGGTTTTGCGTCGCGTGCGGTACGCGGTACCTTCGTTTGCCTTGCTTTTTTTTTTGGCGTAGATTTCTTCGGGATTGTAATAACGTAGTGTATATTTCGGTACCGCGTCGGTAAAATTCGGGAACGCGAAATTGAATTTAGGTTGTTGTAATTGACTGGAATGATGAAGAAATACGGAATAAAGTAAAGTAGGTTTCCCTTCCGTATGTTTGTGTTTTCGACGCGTTTGAAACGGGCATGTAATGGTGGCTGAAATATGTAATTGATCGTAATCCATTTAAAGAACTGCGACCGAAATCCTGTCCAAACTAGCTGGCCGACAAGCAGCTACCGCGAAATGGATTTCGGGTGCACGAACTGGTTGACCGATTGGTACCGTTCGTTGGCACGACTCAGACTGCACGTTTAGAACCGATGAGAGGTCGGTTCCGACTTCGTTCGTACGAGTTTAGACGGAAAATCATTACATCTCTCTTGGCGGGGGATGTTCCATAGTCCCATCGCTCCCCCAATTCGACCCCG
Organism: Odontomyia ornata; assembly: GCA_963969285.1. Lineage (NCBI taxonomy): Eukaryota > Metazoa > Arthropoda > Insecta > Diptera > Stratiomyidae > Odontomyia > Odontomyia ornata. Next base: position 127,236,892 of record OZ017739.1, read on the forward strand.
TGTGACTTTTTTCTATGGCAATACGTCAAAGCTGAGGTACATAAACTTCAACCTCGAATCTTTGAAGCACTGTCTGTATGTCACAGCAGTTTTTCTCCGAAGCTATATAATCTATAGCCATGAAACTTTGCGGAAAGTTCAAGGGTGAACATTTTTTCAAAGGGTTTTAAGTGGGGTCTCCCCATATAGGGAGCCGACCCTTCAAAAAAGGCCTCAATGAGATCTTTGCCTTATCGGCACCGTGGAGGGCAGGGGAAGGCGAAATGTACGAGCTTTTTGCGTACCCCCCTCGCGATTGGACATCTTTCATCCGAAAAAACTGGACAAAGCAACAATGGAGGCCTTTATGAGTACAACAACAACAAATACGTGAGAAGTCGAAATTCATTCAACTTTGCTAGTAATAGTATGATTTATCAATTTGATATTTTCTTGAATAAAATTTTTTAACGGTACCTTTAAACTCAATCAAATTCAGTTCATAAATGGCTACATACATATAAAGTTAACCTGTTGGAGTTGTATTTAACGAAGTTACAGCGGTTTGAATTTCCTGTATTACTATTGAACGATATCCGCTATATTACTATGGAACCATATGGATATGGAAGAATATGCACTTTTTACTGACTCATACACTACAGGTTTGCTAGGATTTGGATGAAAGTTTCAGGAATGAGAGGTATCATGAATATCTTTGAGAATTGGTTTAGCTAGTGGCATCAGTAATCTTAAAACAAAAAGGTCGAAGTTTTAAATTATAAGATTTAATAATTTTGAGTTATTTTTCCCCAACTTCAACGTTTAAGGTACATTACGCTTTTAACACTTGATATTTAATGAATAACTGAAGATCAGTACCTACAATTAATACTCATAAGTGAAATAAGTCAAGGAGGCAGGAGAGAGCTTTTAACAGAAGGGCTTTGTAACCAATTTTCTGATGCCATGAATCGATGATTTGAATTATTCACCCAATACTTGTTTAAGAAATCGTTCAAATTCATCCAAAAGATGCAAACTTTCGTTAATTAGCACATAGCATAATAATTTTTCTGAATGCTCGGCTTATTCAACATATTCGAGTAAAGCACTGTTCCTTAAATTTTCATGAAAATCTGAGGAAAATAAGAGTGCCTCGATTTGAAATATATATTAACTATCAACATGTGTTATTGTTTTTGTAATTCCATACAATTGAAATGGCGATAACTCACTTGATTATGATCTTAATTCTATGAAATTTCGAAGGCATAAGAGTCTTATATCAACCTACATAATTTTGAGAATTATTATTGACAGAGTTTATTTATTTATTTATTTAAATTCCATTTAACAGATTAAACATAATCCAATTACAAAATGGAACAAAACAAACAGAAAAGAAAATTAAAATTGAATGAAAAGTTAATATAAAAAGGGATTCAATGATATTAACAATAGTGAGTACTTAGTCAAATATGCATGTAAAATTAAATTCAAGCAAAAAAAGTCTAATATTTACTCGAATTGAGTTTTAAGAATCGGGCTGCTTAATCTCAATTTAAAAACAAGGTAAGAGTCGAAAAAAGGACCAAGCTCAAGCTTATCACGATTCCTTACCATTCGTATAATGGGAGAATGAAAATGTAAATTTGTACGGGCATACGGTGGTACGAAAAAATTATTTGCCCGAGAAGAATGCGATGATTGGCGAAAACGTAAGTCTGCATGAAATGTTGATGAAATTTGATTGTGGCAGAGTTGATATAGAAACCACTGATCTAGATACATGCGACGGGATGACAGAGTAGGCAAACGTAAGAAGGATAAACGACAGTCATAAGGTTGATATGGGACTTTGAATTTGTAAAACAAGACACGAGTAAATTTTCGCTGGACATTCTCTAACGAGTTAATGAGGTAGGAGTGTCGGGGAGATCAAACTACAGAGCAACATTCAAGGATAGGACGGACAAGACAAATAAACAAGCGGACGGGGGTAGATATATTGTTAAATTTATAAGTATGCCTGGAAATAAGTCCCAATATTTTCGAGGCTCTAGTAGTCGCAATTAGAATGTGTGCATCAAAATTGAGTTTAGGATCAAAAGCGACACCAAAATCCCCAGCAGAGGTCACAGCAGCCAGTGGGACTTCATTTAACATATAGGTGAAAGTCAGCGGAGATTGATTTAGATTAAAAGTCATTTTATAGCATTTGGCAACATTAAGACAGAGGTAGTTAGACGAAAACCAGTTACTTAGTACAATCAGGTCCATCTGAAGATATTGGCAATCTTGTATAGACTGGATAGCTCGAAAGACTTTGAAATCATCAGCATACAGTAGGTAATTGGAGGCGATCACCGAAGGAACCTTGAGGAACACCAGAGGATGGATAAAACGGAATAGAAGTAGTTCCACAGTAACTAACGCAACATATACAACAAGACAGGTAGGAGTCCATCCATGATAACAAAGGGTCAGAAATCCCAAAAGCTTTCATTTTGTAACAGGAAGTTGTCAAACGCCTTCGAGAAGTCAGTGAAGATGACATCAACTTGCAATCGATTGTCTAGGGCCTTAGCAATGTGACCGGGGAATTCAATTAAATTTGAGGTCGTAGAGCAACCTTCGAGAAGCCCATGTTTTTCCTTTGATAAGGTAGGGGTCAATGAAACTGAAACCCGGTTATGTACCAGACGCTCGAGTAATTTCGGAAAACAGGAATTTAAGGAAATAGGACGATAATTGGACACAGAAGAAAAATCACAACTTTTAAGAATAGGAACAACGTTTGCAATTTTCCAATAAATAGGGAAAGTACCAGTCTTTAGACTGAGGTTGAAGAGAAAAGCCAGAGGGATACAAAGTGAAGACGCTAATGACTTGACAAAAATATTCGGTAAGCCGTCAGGACTAGGTGATATATTAGGATTAAGTGAATTAATGAGGGATTCAACTTCAATATGGTCAGTGAAAAGTGAAGAAATGTCAATGGAGTGAAGTACAGGTGTATGAACTGGATCGGACATGGGAAGTAGGAATAAAAGTTGTCGAGAAGAACTGAGAGAACAAGTTGGAAATATCCTGTGGAGAAGAGCTAACGATATTATTCCAGTGGACTGAAGGAGGGACAGAAGAGGAGGACTTGAAGGATCCAATGTATGACCAGAATGGTTTCGCATTATTTGCCATAAGGGAACTCTACAAGCTACTGAAGTAGTTTTTGATTGCAGTCTTTAGTTCTTTTTTGCTACAACACGCAGATCACAAAAACAGGCTCTAGATTCTTCAGTATCACAACGCTTGGTGTACTTTACTTTTAGCATTCAAGGCACAAAGTACTTGTTTAGTTAACCATGGTTTCTGCTTTACTTTGCGAAGAGCTTGTAAAGGTGTGAAGTATTTAATCAATCATAGAGGTAATTATAAAACTTACTCAGAGCTTCCTCACACTCCAAGTTATCAAAAAACTGCTGTCAGTCAACTAAGCTCAGTTTGGAGGCTAGAGCTTCGTAGTTTGCTTCGAAGACGTTGAGTTTTGGAGAAGAAGCAAAAGTACGATGTGACAAAAGTGCAAATGAGAGATCGACCGATAATGGCAGATGATGACTATCAATGCAAACAAGAGGATTCAATGCTATGGAAACAGATGGACAGTAAAAGGGAAAGTTAGAAAAAACAAGATCAAGTACCCGACTATTAGCATTAGGGATATTATTAAATTGCGACAGTAAACAGAGTGATAGAAACGAGGAGAGAGATAAAGAATATGCATCGGTTGATGAAACTGAGAAAGGAAGGTTCTTCGTCCATTGCACTGTTCGCAAATTAAAATCACCGCATACTAGAATTAAACATTGCGGATGATGCAATAAGACATAAGTGGCAAGCTCGTCAAAGAATGTCTCATACACATACATAGGAGAGTTACGAGGGTCATTCAACAAGTACTTAGCCTCAACGCCCGATGGCGCTGCTATTACAAAAGAGTTTTACCATCGTGCAGTACATTCTTTTAGTAGCCTACTGTCAAAGTTTCAGTCAATTCCCTTCATTAGTTTTGTTTTGATAGCCTTTGGAAGCGAGCGTGTCGGTCGGTTGTACAAAAATGGAAAAAGAACAATATCGTTCAGTGATTAGATTCTTGTTTTGGGAAGGAAAAACGCGCAGCGAAATCAAAGATCGCTTGGATGCTGTGTACGGTGACTCTTCTCCTTCGATGGCGACCGTCAAGAATTGGTTCAACGAGTTTGTTCGTGGCCAAACGCGGGTTTTTGATGAGCCACGCCCAGGTGCCCCGAAAACGGCTTCTACGGAGTAAAACGATAAAAAAATCAACGATCTCGTGTTGGCAGACTGTCGATTGAAGGTTCGCGAGATAGCTGAGACTGTGGGCATCGCAGAAGGAATAGTGCATCATATTCTACACGAAGAACAGGGCATGAGAAAGCTGTCGGCGCGATGGGTGCCGCGTTTGCTCACACCGGAAAACAAACGCAACCATGAGACCATATCGGCGACCTGTTTAGCGCTGTTTCAGGGCAATCCGGCGGAGTTCTTGCGTCGTTTCGTGACCGTCGACGAAACATGGATTCACTGGTACACACCAGAGACCAAGGAACAGTCGAAACAGTGGACTTCACCCGGCGAATGTGCTCCGAAGAAGGCGAAGACTGTTCGATCGGCCGGAAAGGTGATGGCCACCGTTTTCTGGGATTCACAATGTGTGATCCACATCGATTACCTCGAGAAGGGTAAAGCAATCACGGGGCTCGTACTAGGTTTGTCGACAGAGGACACTAATAAAGATGTATTGTTAGGAAGGAAGATCTTGATAATCACACAATCCACAACACGGGAAAAGCAAAAATCAGCACAAAGAGAGCTACGTACTGTATTACTAACAGCTACAAAGACCCCACCTGCATCTTCTTTATTCGCAGAGGCCAAATCCCGATCACAACGGTAAATATCAAAATCAAGGGTAATTTCCGAGTTTAAGATTTTACTATTTAACCAGGTTTCCGTAAGACATATGAATTCATCTTCGCTGAGCTATAACGATAAAAAGAGGTTATCAAGCTTGGTCCTTAACTCTCTTACATTTTGGTAATATACTGAAATTTTAGAGGTTAAGCTACAGTCATGAAATCTTATATTAGTTCGTAGGTTGCGGTCTTCCCGATGCACGAAAGGACTTCCTTCTTCTTGAGCTGAATGGTTTAATAAGTACTCCAGGTGGCCAAGCTTCAGGCTTCAAAATAGTATCGCAATTTGATGGCACTGTAAGCTTCAAAGAAGCTACCACTCTGTCCTCCAGATTATCCTTAGTCAATTTGTAGCAACTTATAACTTTAACAGCTGGCCCAATTTTTTTACTAACGTAGTTTTTTAGGTAGTCCGCAGTTGTATGGTAGCTTAGGCGCGAAATAATGATCTCCTTTGGAGGATTGATTGATGAGGGTCCCGGAAAGCTGTCACGTGTCACAGGTAATTCATTACCAACCTTGTGCTGTGTTACTGCTGAAACCACAGGAGAACTTGAACACGACGTAGCAGTCCTAGAACCAGCAGCAAGATTCGGGGTTTTAAGAGCCGATAACTTTGCCAGCGGTTTACTTCGAGTTAGGACGCAAGGTCTTTGTACAGTTGAGTGAATCTTGGTTTCTGAGGTATTTGTTGCCCTTGGACCCAAAGACCTACCTTCACGATTGTTCCAGAAAGCCCTAAAAATCATGGAGCTAGATCTAATAACAAATATTTTAGAGGCTGAAATTCTTTGAACTTTGCTAATAGTAGTAGGAATTAACATTTTCGCCAGTAAAACGGTATTAGTATCATTAAATTGGATGAAATCAGCCATTTAAGTAGTTCTTTAAAATGGGATTTTATTCCATAAATTTCAATAAAATTTACAGAAGATATAACCATTTGAATTTCCTCCGATTCCAACAATCATATACGGGGGCTTTCTATCGAACCAGTCATTACACTTTTGATTGAATCTTCTCCGAATTCTCAGATAAGATGAATAACCACAATACATTTAAGATTCGGGTCAGTCAGTCAAGAATTCGGGTCAGAACCAAGAACATATTTGATTAGCATGTCAGAAAAGTTTTTCTTGAATTAAATCATTATACTCATCTACTTATTGCAGATTAAGTACAAAACCCTTTTGACATGAGCGTAGATCTGTCTACCCAACTTGTTTGATTCCTCCATTAAATGCCATGACGTCGTATTTTTACTACAGAGAAAAATTTCCGCGACACCAAAAAAATTAAAAAAATCTTAAAATCAAAATTTCTTGCAATAACGAAAGCATTATTCAAATTTAATAAATTACCTGAAGACTTTCGGCTGTTTTAAGAAACATTGGCAATGAACTTTGACCAACATTTACTTCACCCTTATACATGAAATCAAGTAAAGACCGAATTTCTGAGAATCGTACATCTTTTAAATAAATTATAGGATGAGGGTGATGATTTTGTAGGAAGATCGTTTCAAAATATGGGCTGCATGCTGACAGAATTGTTTGATGTGCCTGCAAGAATAATGTTGTAAAAAATAACACAAGAAAAATTTATGATAAATATCCTTGAAAAAATCTGGAATGAGAATGTTTCGTCAACGTTTTTCATTTCAAATAAAATTTTCTAAGCACGTAATTCATAAAGTTGGTTGTTATTTCTTTCCACGAACAGAATTCGTGCAACAGCAGGTGATGAAAAATTTAATAAAAAGCCTCTTTAGAAGGATGTTCGTTTATAGTTTGTTTGTTAAGCTGTGTGAAAATAAAATAATTTCACACATTTCATTCGAAATAGACTGGACTGCTTAGGGTAGAAAGGATATTGCGATATTCTCATTCTCATATGATTTTAGTGCAATTTTTATCTTGATTCTGATTGAATTACACTTCTCTTAAATTTTAGCTGAGATTTTTTCAAGTAAGCGTGTGGATCGAAAATAAAGATTATTTACCTTAACAGTTTCACCTTCACATGCCAACGTGACATCACAAAGCGCCTCCCGTTGTAAAAGGGAGGTAAGCACGCCTGTTAAGTTGGTCGGATGATTGTTCCAGCGAAGACAAAATTGCTGGTCCATTGCTCCTTGGTCAGTGCTGTACCTGTAAGATCAATAAAAGATAGTCTAAATTAGTAACATGTACTTGAAACGTTTAGAATGTTTAATAGTATAAAAATATTAATGGCGATCTTAAATGGAAATTTATATTTATTTGTCATGAGTGACTTAACAAGAAGAAATTTACCATTTTTCTTTCATTCGGACATGTTAGTTGAAGATTTTCAAGCAAATATACACTTCAATGTTTTAAACTACCAATTTCCGTTGATATTGAATTTCTGGTAGGATTGCGGGTAAAAATAACGTTAAAAATAATTTTTTATGCAAAACCTACACTATCAATTCTATTTTAATAGTTTTCCTGGCGCGCATCCCTGTCTGAAATTTTTACAACTTTGTTTAATTACACATCAGCGTTTCTTTCAATTAACATTGTTTTTTCGTTGTTACTCTTTGTTAAAATATGCCTGCTATGCGCCTTACGTCTAGCAAAAAAGCCATAAAAGCTAATTTTAAAACGAAATAAGTTTCTTAATTGTTTCAAATTATCAAAATGTAGGGTTGGTTAGACAATTGTTTATTTTATATACGATAGGCATCATTATTGTTACTATTTCTGCCACATGCATTTGGGGATGTTTTTAAAATTCATCTTCTAAAAATGATTATTTCTTCATAAGACCAATCGCATGAAGATCAAGCATTTTTTTGCTATCCAGAAACGCTAGAATTTTATTTTGCGCGGGAAATATATGCCTTTTAGATAAAAATACAATTTCATTTGAGATCTGGCAATGTAATCAGAAAAAAATACCATCTTATCATTACCCTTAAATTCATTCTTGTTTTACAATGTGCACATGCGAAATATCACCTTACAACAATTACTTCGTTGCCTTGAAGTGTTGCGTACAATTACCACAACTCTTATCAATAAAACATCCTAAGGCACGTGTAACAAAGGTAAGCCGGGAAAGATAAACAAATACCATGTTAATTGAATATCTCTTAGGTGTCTCTTAGCACGAACAAGAAGCAAATATTATTACATAGCTAAATCAGCCAACTAACGCGCTACCACCGCAACCTTCTGATGTCATCATTGTGCTAAATAAGGTGATAACAAAAGCGAAATTTCAATAATTTGCACACATGATCCACAATTTTTCTTTTCCTTTACTCACAATTCATTCATTTTTATCTTCGTTTTCGGTTTGAAATGTTGAGACGTACGTTATCGGAGATGATCATTAAATTACGACTAGTGACTTAGATAACTCTTACTTGAAAAAAAAAACGGCAGTAATGAGTATCATTACAAGATAAGACTTTTTTAGGCAGCACGAGTACTTTTGAAAAAAGTTAATATTAAAGAAGGCAAAAGAGGGTACGTCAATTGAACGTGTGATAATGTAAAATTATCATATTTGCTGAGTTCGCTCAAGATAGATTAGAGCTTTTTTGAAATTGAAATATGTATTTACTATTCAAATTAGAATTAACAATCCTGAGGGTTCTGATAGTCGTTATTACGTGAAGTAAATTTTTTCCGCAAGTAATTTATTCCAAACATAAATATTTTTTTATAAATGACCCAATCTTTACAACTGTCTTTTATCATCTATTAACACAAAAGTAGCACTCAATAGGAAGGAGTTTTGTAATATTATTTAAGTTGGATTATAGACAAACGTTTTTTGAAAGTTATCAGGAAGCTTAAACATTGTTTTGAGTTACTCCGTTGGGGAGAGTTAAGATCTTACGGCCAGGAATGATTCAAATTTATTAGCATGCGTAAATTCCAATGGGCTGGCCATGTGGAAAGGATAAGAGAGCATCGACCAACCAGGGAAACGTTAAAAAATACCGCACATGGAAGTAGAGAAGCCGGTGAAACCGGTGAGAAGACTTTGTGTTAGCCGACAGCTGACAAATGAGGTCACTAAACCGACTACTTCGGGGGGCCAAGTTTAGATTTATGCTTTTGTGCAATATGCGATGATAATCTTCTTCTTCTTAGTAGCACTATACACCCTCTTAGGACTTCGCTTCCTACAAATAGCGCTTCCAACTGATTCGGTCCATTGACCGCGCTTCCAATTTGTTAAATCCGAGCAGCGATCAAATGTCTTCGTCGACCGAGTTAGACTAGCGCTCCCTCAGTTTCCCCACTGGCCTCCAGCTTTCAGTTCACCCAACGAATACCTTTTTCGATAACCGTTATTTATCCATTCGATTCACATGCCTATCTCATTGCAGCTTCTGCAGATTAAAATCCTTGAGACCGGTTTATCAAAAATTTTAAAACAGCTCATGGTTGTATTGAATTCGCCATTGGTCCCCGTCTTGCTTCACGCCAATTATTCGCTTCAGAGCCCGTTTTTCGATGGTGTTCAATATGTTTGCGGATGCTTGGGTTAGGGTCCATGTTTCACACCCATAGCATAGCACAGGTCTTATCACCGATTTGTATACTTGGAGCTTTCTTTTCCTATGTATGCAGATGGCCTTCCAGATCTTCAAAACTGAATAAAATATTTCAAAATCTACTCCCTGTATATTGATAGAATTGGTAACTTGATTCCATTCTGACGGAGCAATTAATGTTTTCTCGGCGGGTTGGCTACTGCTGGCTTCTGGCTCAACTTTCTCAGATTTAATCGAACCCACTGTTTTCAAAATAATTTTGAATTGTTTTAGTAATCACTAAGGAATTCAATCCCAGGATCCCGAATACCAGGATTCCAGGATCCGGACCATTTTACAGGCTTAGAAATTTCGGGATTTTATTTAGTAAATCCTGGGAATTACGGGATTGATTAATCATTATTGAACTTTTAATAAATACGCTGCTTGAAATGAGCTCCTCCGCTTTCACCTACAATCTGTTCATTCTTTTGTTTTTGTTTGTTGAACTTTTTTAGTTTTTCCCAGTCAATTCGATTAGTATTTGAGCGCGGTGATGATCAGGCAAGTTCATGCTGTCCAAACAGATTCGACTATTTTATCTGTTGCCTGACAATCGAGCAGGTTAAGTGGAAAAGAACAAAAAAAGAAGGGGAAAAGTACAAAAAATAAGTTTCTTTTAAACGTTAACATGATTCTTCATCCCCCCCCCCCAATTAAACGGTAGTAAATGCTCTCGGGGTGCACATTGGGTTTACTGGTTCCCCAATAATGTAACATTAAATGTCGAGAAATGCTCATAACTGTGAATACATCTACAGCTCTGCTACTAAATCCTACTTACACCTCCTTTGTCAGGACTTAAGAGGGTGAAGGCGAATCTTCCGCACCTGATAACGGAATCGACGTAATAACCATGCTGCCGGAATGCAGGTTGGGCGACAGGCTAGCTCCCCGTCCCTGGAAAACCTTTAATTGTTTCAAAACCTGCAGATAGGCCTCGGAATGGATTGGACTCACGGCGACGACCTCGCAAACGAAAAACGGACTACGGCATTGGATCCTGGAATGTCAGATCACTCAATTACCCTGGCGTTGTTAAGGACCTTTTACAATAGGCCAGTCAATATCAATTAAAAATACTGGCAGTCCAGGAAACGAATTGGACTGGAAACGACAATATTTAAAAGTGTGAAGCCTACTGGAAAACGAGAATTTAAGTGGCCTTCATTGTGGATAGGGAGTTGAAATTGGACATTATTGATTTTAAGGCAGTCAATGAACGGTTGTGTGCGATCCGTATAAAAGCGAAATTCTTTAAAATCTGGCTGATTAATGTTCACGCCCCGACCGAAGAAAAAGACGAAGAAATGAAGGAATCGTTTTACAATCACAGGGAAAGGCTGGTCGACCCATTGCCTACAAACGACACAAAAATTATTCTGGGTGATTTCAACGCGAAGTTTGGCAATGAGCTATCTCATCGGGGAACGACTGGAAGGTATAGCCTCCACGATGAAACAAATGACAACGGCCAGCGCCTGATTGACTTTGCATGTAGCAGAAATCTGGTCATACGTTCGACTTGCTTCCCACATGGACGCATTCATAAAATGACCTGGGTATCACCAGATGGCAACACACAAAACCAGATCGATCATGTTCTAATCCAACAACGTTGGGCCTCGAGCATACTTGACGTTCGTACATACCGAGGAGCCAATTGTAACTCAGATCATTACTTGATTAAATTAAACTATCGATGTCGTATGTCAAAGGCATATTCAGCGAAGACCAGCCCGCTACAAAAAAATTTGACATCGAAAGACTCCAACCGGCGTCTGTGGCCGAAAATTTCACGGAGACCCTTGACAACCAGCTGACTCCCATCTTATCAGACGCATCGTTAAAGACGAGCAACGAGCTCTGGATGGAACCGTGGCAGAACAGACGATCGGACATCAAGCCCGGCGCAAGAGGAATGATTGGTTCGATGATGAGTGCGAGAATGCGTTAGATAAAAAGAATCAGGCGTACAAAGAATACGTAGGTAGGAAAACCAGAACGAAGAGAGAACACTATGAAAATCTCAGAAGACAAGCGAATAAGATAATTAGGATTAAGAAAAGAAAATACTATGACGACCAATTGAGAAGTATAGATGTAAGTTTAGCGAGCAATAACACAAGACAAGCATACAAAGTAGTGAAAAGCCTGAAACGTGGTTATCAGCCCAAAACCACGCTCTGTCGTGATGAAAGTGGCAATATAATCGCTGATGAAATCAAGATTAAGGAAAGATGGGCATCATATTTCAAGAACCTCCTTAATCCTCCGCACAGCTCCAGAACATCGGGGCCTATAGATGTCTTCGGAGAGCTTCCATTGGCCCCACCAACTCTGGATGAAGTTTGTTCCATCATCAAAGCCCAAAAGAATAATAAAGCGCCGGGCATTGATGAGATTCCAGTGGAGCTCATTAAATATGGTGGCACTAGTGTTCACCAAGCTATTCACAAAGTCATCCAGTTCATTTGGCAACAAGAACATATGCCGAAAGAGTGGAGCCAATCAATTATATTCCCTATCCACAAAAAAGGTGACAAGCTACAGTGCGAAAATTATAGAGGCATATCACTACTTTGTACGGCGTATAAAATATTTTCTAAAATCTTAGAAAATAAAATCGGATCATACGCCAACATTATTGGTGAGTATCAAGGTGGTTTTAGGGCAGGTAGATCAACATCAGACGAACTGTTCACCGTCAAGCAGGTACTTGAAAAATGCTTGGAGTTCAACGTAGACGTACATCAAATTTTCGTTGACTTCAAGCAAGCATACGACAGTATTGATCGTAACGTACTGTACCAAATAATGCTTGGTTTTGGCATCCCAGCCAAATTAGTCCGTCTTACCAAAATGACAATGACGTCGACGACCTCCCAAGTCCGCATCAATAACCAACTCACCGATGCCTTTGACACAAATATCGGACTAAAGCAGGGAGATGGGCTGGCCCGATTGTTATTCAATTTGGCTCTGGAGTACGTCATACGGCAGCTACCTGTCGATACGCGAGGTACATTACTATACAAGTCGAGCCAAGTAGTGGCCTATGCGGACGACATTAACATTCTGTCACGGTCGTTAACAACTGCCAAAGAACTCTTCCTGAAACTCGACAGCGAAGCAAAACTAGTAGGGCTTCAAATCAACGAACATAAAACAAAGCTCATGACGCAGTCGAGGAAACATACCCCAAATACACAAAATATCACATTTGGCGAATACAGTATCGAAAATGTTAGCGAATTTGTGTATTTAGGCGCTAAAATAACGAAAACGGGCAATGAAAGAGACGAAATACGCCGAAGAATACAGCCCGCAAATAAAATATTTTATTCAGTATTGACGATCGTGAAGACCAGCTGCATACACAGGAAAACAAAGCTCCAAGTATACAAATCTGTGATAAGACCTGTGTTAGTTATGGGTGTGAAACATGGACCCTAACCCAAGCATCCGCAAATATATTTGAGCGACGGGTCCTGAGGCGAATAATCGGAGCGAAGCTCAACGGGGACCAATGGCGAATTCGATACAACCATGAGCTGTATGAAATTTTTGACGAACCGGAGGTCTCAAGGATTGTGAGACTGCGGAAGCTGCAATGGGCTGGACACATGAATCGTATGGACGAACAACGGATAACCAAGAAGGTATTTGTTGGGAGAACTGAAGGCCGGCGGCCAGTGGGGAAACCGAGGAAACGCTGGTCTGACTCGGTCGACGAAGACAGTTCATCGCTGCTCGGATTTCGGAATTAGAAGACGCGGTCAACGGACCGAGACAGTTGGAGGCGCTGTTTGCACGAAGCGAAGGCCCGAAAGGGGCTGTAGTGCTAAGAAGAAGAAGAAGAACACATTTGGATATCAGCATCCGCCGTTGTAAACTCCAACGATATTTCCATCCATAATTTTTTAGTTTGCTTTGTAACCTGTGAGAAAACTGTATATATAGAATTCTTAAAATACATAAGCTTTTGAGGTTTGCCGATAACACGAGACTTTAATCTGTGGGTTCCTATACTATTTGCGCAAAGCAGCCGTGTTTACCACCATGACAGGGATCACCCCTGAACGTTGCAGTTTTATCAGGTAAACATTTTAAAAACAATCCAGTCTCATCTAGGTTATGCACATATTCTGGTTCGCATCCGAAGACATGAATTTTAATCTGAATTTTGCACTCAATACAAACAGAACCGTCTATACTCGCATTTTCGCCACAAACTTTTTTGAACACAATATTATTCCATTTCTTGAAATCATGTCATCGACCATTACCAGCACGAAAGTGCTTATGTCCTAAAGCTTTCAAAACTCCTGAGCTTTTTCCTGTAGTATGTAATGAATTTCTTTTTTCAAAAATCCATGTGGGACACGGGTGCCGATTGTCTCGCACAAAATGTCAGCGAGCTAAAAACAAAACCGAGCTCAGCTGACTAGTTTCGCTTAACGATCGCGTACGCGTGCTTGTCGTCTAGCTATTTGCGGGATCATATGAGGCGGGTTCTTGTCGAGCCACGAAGCTACACTACAAAATACTTATCACGCGTACTCTACTCTACGAGGCGTACCGATCAATTTTTAGGGTTTTGTAAAATAATTTTACAAAACCCTACTAGTTTCACGACCAGTCTGTCCGTCCGTCCGTGTGTCACAGCACTCTTTCTCGTAAACTACTTAGGCTAGAAACATCTAATTTTGTGTGTAGGTGTAAAGTGGTGATCTCTTCAAACTTCAATTACGAAAAAATTTTATAAGGTATTTAAGGGGGGTCTCCCCATATAGGAGAGTGACCCCCCAAAAAAAAATTTCATTGAAGGTAGCCGATATGGATATCAAATGAAAGGTCTTGATGAAAACTTTCCAAAACAGGTCTTAGTTTGGCAAAATTTGCTTCGAGGGGCGCACAGGGAGGGGAAATGCACGAAAAATTTGTGTCCCCCCCCCCTCGCGATTGGACACCTGTGATCCGAAAAATCTGAAAAAAATCGGGAATGTAGGCCTTGGTGAGTAAAACAACAACAAATACGTTAGAAGTCGCAATTCACTCAACTTTGTTAGTAATAGTATGATTTATCGATTTTATATTTTCTTCAATAAAATCTTAACGGTACCCTTAAATTCAATGAAATTCAATACATAGATGTCTATTTATTGATCTATTCTGAAAGTTTCATAAAGATTGAATCATATTTAGTGAAGTTATAGCGGTTTGAATTTTCCTGTATTACTATGGAACAATATGCGCTGCATTTATTACTATGGCAACATACTCGTATGGCTATGGAACAACATGCGCTTTTTACCTACTCAGACACTACAGTTTTGCTAGGATTTGCATGGAAATTTCAGGAATGATAGGTGTCATGCATACCTTTGAGAATCGGTTCAGTTAGTGGTATCAGTAATCGTAAAACAAAATAGTGGCTGTTTTAAATGCGAAGATTGAATAATTTTAAGTTATTTTTCCCAACTTCAACGTTTAAGGTGCATGCTTTGAACACTTGATTCAATCTAATGAATGACTGAAGATGAGTACCTACAATTAATGCTCATAAGTGAAACAAGTCAAGGAGGTGGAAGAGAGCTCCTAGCAAAAGAGTTTTGTAACCATTCTAGGATTCGAAAAAAATTGGCCATTAATCGATGATAACAGTACAGAAGAGTACCCCTGTAAAAAAAATTCATCAAACGTAGCCGATATGAGTTTGAAATGAAATTTTTCATGGAAGCTTTTCAAAACAGTTGTTAAACTGTCAGTTTTTGCTTCAGTGGGGCACAGGGGGGAAATACATGAAAAATGTGTTTCCTACCTCGTGAATGGACATTTGAAATAATTATCAAGGGAGATATTTATGAATATAACAATACCAAAAACCTCAGAAGTCGAAATTTGTTCAACTTTGTTAATAATAGTATGATCTTCGTATTTCATATTTTCTCCAATAAAATCGTCTTTGACATGTTTCTTGATTTGATTCGATCTGGTGACTGCATTTTGTAAATTGAATACAAAACCATTCTGACATGAGCGTAGGTCTGTTTACCCAACTTGTTATTATCTTTAGAAATGTCCTTTTATGTGTCAATGAAGGTTCTCTACAGTAATTCAATTTTTTTTTTGTCTCATTAAAGTTAGCGGACACGGAGGCTTGAGACAAACGCAAACATTACACAAAAAGCAACCTTGACTTTCTCCGAAGGAGGTCGTTGCATCACAAGGGGAACGTCAAACCTAAAGATGTAAAAGTGGCTGAAGTGAACCACTCATCTCTACCTAAAGGATGGAAACTTGACGAATGTAGTTAATTTTAATCCCGTAAAACAACAAACTAAGCAGTTTCGACGGGTTGACCATCTCATCTCTTCAGGAGCAGCCACTCCTGATCACCAAGGGGCTGCTCGACTGCTTATGTTTATTACAAGTACAGGACCGCTAAAAGGAAGCTTCTCGTTGCGACATTCTTTGAACTATTTAGAAACACACTCTTCTACGTCCAGCAATTCATTTTTTTGCCCTTACATATGCTCTGTCGATCTCTGCATCCTCTACATTCTTATCTTTCAAAATTGTGTGTAATGTTGGTGGAATATTTACTTCCTTAGCAATATCTGTTTTCTTTTTTGTAGGGTTTTCTAAAACGCTTTCTATCACTTTTATTTTAAACTCAACTTTCATTTGTGTCTGTTTACGTTTTTACGACATCCTTGTTTTATTCTAAGTAATTCCCCAAAAACTGTAACTCAAAACATCGCTACACTATGAGGGGGGTCCCATTAGTACTTAGGCTCACTGCCCGATGGCGTCACTATCGCAAGAGAGATTCACTATCATGTACTACATTTTTGTAGACGGCTACTGTCAACATTTCAGCCGAATCGGACTCGTAGTTTTATTTAGACAGCGTGTGGATGCGGGCAAGTCCGTGGATTTTAGAAAAAAAGGGCAATATCGGTCGGTGATTTGATTCGTGTTTTTGGAAGGAAAATCGCGCAGCGAACTCAAAGAGCGCTTTGATGCTGGGTACAGTGACTCTCCTCCTGTGATGGCCACCGTGAAGAGTTGGTTAAGCGAGTTTCAAAGTGGTCGCATGACGGTTTTTGATGAGCCCCGAAAACGGCTACCACGGAGGATAACATGATAAAAATCCACGAGCTCGTAATGGCAGACCGCCAGTTGAAGGTGCGTGAGATAGCAGAGACAGTAGACATCTCAAAATACCACGTTGGCCATATCCTGCATTAAATTTTGGGCATGAGAAAGCTGTCGGCGCGATGGGTACCGCTAACTACAGACAACAAACGCAACCGTGAGACCACTTCAGAGCAGTGTTTGACGCTGCTTAAGCGCATTCCCAAAGAGTTTCTGCGCTGTTTCGTGACCTTCAATGAAACATGGTGAAACATGGTGAACGTAATCCGAAGAAGGCAAAGACTGTCCTTTCGGCCAGAAAGGTGATGGCCATCGTTTTCTGGGACTCACAATGTATGATCTGCATCAACTACCTGGAGAAGGGCAAAACCGTCATAGGGGTCTACTATGCCGAATTATGGGGACGATTCAACCCCGAATTGCAGAAAAAGTCCCCATTTGGCGAGAAAAAAAACTGCTCTTCCACCATGACAACACACTGGCTCACACCTTTGCCATCGCTACGGCTAAATTGGTCAAATTGGGCTACGAACCGCTACCCCATCAACTGTATTCTCCAAATTTGGCCCCGTGTGACTTCTTTTTGTTTCCAAACTTGAAAAAGTCACTCGCCGGGTTTGAGTCGAATGAGGAGGTCTACTTTGCAGACCTCGAGAAAACGTATTTTTCAGACAAGTTAAAGAAGTTGGGTCAAGTGTATCGAGCTAAGAGGAGATCATGTTAGAAATAAATCGCCACTTGTCAAAAATTTTCATTTTTCTTTTGTATATTAAGTACTTATCGTAACGCCCTTGTACGAGGTGTGTTCAAAAAGTATCACGAATTTTGAATTTTCGCGGGTTACGTATATTCGAATTTCGATTTTTTTGTGGCGTTATGTTGGTACTCATGTCTGTCACTTATGCCGACAAGCTCGGCCATTTTGAATGTTCACTTAATTGGTGATAGCTGCTTTACTTGCACGTGTTTTCAATCGTCTTCGATTTTCACTTATTCAAAAAAATGGATCAAAGAACGTGTATCATATTTTGTGTGAAAAACGAAATTAAGTGCGCGGATGCATTCGGAATGTTGACTGTGGCATACGGAGAAGCTACTTTGGACCGAAGCAATGTTTATCGGTGGTACAAAATGTTTTTAGAAGGCCGAGAAGATGTGAACGACGAAGAGCGTGCCGGACGCCCGAGCACTTCAACAACAGACGAAAAAATTAATGAAGTGGAGAAAATGGTATTGGCCAATCGTCGAATCACCGTTAGAGAAGTTGCTGAGGACCTAAACATATCGATTGGCTCGTGCCATTCGATTTTTATCAACGATTTGGGCATGAGACGGGTCGCCGTGAAATTCGTACCAAAATTGCTCAATTGCGACCAAAAACAGCAATGCATGAACATTGCTAATGAGATGTTAAACTCTGTCCGCGACGAACCAAATTGGCTCCAGAGGGTCATAACTGGTGACGAATCGTGGGTTTATGGTTATGACGTGGAAACCAAAGCTCAATCATCTCAATGGAAGCTGCCGCATGAACCAAGACCGAAAAAAGCGCGCCAAGTTCGGTCGAATGTGAAAGTTTTGCTAACAGTTTTCTTCGATTGCAGGGGCGTGGTGCATCATGAGTTCTTGCCACAGGGAAGAACGGTCAATAAGGAATATTACCTGCAAGTTATGCGCAATTTGCGCGAAGCAATCCGCCAGAAACGCCCGGATTTGTGGGAGAACAAAAATTGGCTTTTGCACCACGATAACGCCCCTGCTCACACATCGTTGCTTGTGCGCGACTTTTTGGCCAAAAACAACACACTAATGATGCCGCAGCCACCGTATTCCCCAGATCTGGCCCCCTGTGACTTTTTCTTGTTTCCTAAACTGAAGAGGCCCATGAAAGGACGACGTTACGCTACGCTTGACGAGATAAAGACGGCATCGAAGGAGGAGCTGAACAAGATTAAAAAAAATGATTTTTTGAAGTGCTTCGAAGATTGGAAAAACCGTTGGCACAAGTGTATAATATCTCATGGGGATTACTTTGAAGGGGACAAAATAGATATTCATGAATAAATAAATAATTTTTGAAAAAAAACAAAATTCGTGATATTTTTTGAACACACCTCGTATATGTGCACAAATTTCGCAAGAACTTTGAACGATTTTTTGACAGTAGCTACTCAACTGGCCTTAGGTGTTTTAAGATCTTTGCGGGAAAGGGACGGATAAGGGATTTCCATGCTATAGACTGAGCCCAAAGCATCAGTTTATTCATTTTGTAGCCGTCTAAGATCCTTCCTGAAATTTTCATGCAAATCTTATCAAGCCCGTAGTGTCTAAGCCAATTGGAAGCATATATTGCTCAATATCCACGTATTGTTACTGTTGTAATACCGAAAATTTATACCACTAGAACTTCTTCAAATACAATCCGATTGTGCTGAAATTTTCAGCGTTGATTAACCTTTTAAGTAATCATATTTAAAAAAAAATTTCATTGGATTTAAAGATACTCTTGCGATTTCTTTGAGTCCTGGAGAAAAGCTCCAAATTTTATAGAGCCCGATATAAAAACAATCGTTTGATATCGTTCTTGTTGAGATTAAAATGGAATAATTTGGAAAAGACTTTTTATTAATCAATATTATGAAAGATAGAGTGACAAGTGAGTTGTTATAACAACAGCCTACTTCGCTTTCACAAAGTTTTAACGTGGCATTATGGTATATAAATGAAGGCGGCAATTTTAAATTTCTTAGAACATATCCACCAAAATAGAGCCTTCGCTTCTTTTTTTGGAGCGCTACAGCCCCTTTCGGGCCTTCGCTTAGAGATAATTAGAGTATCTCATTATCATGATCCAATGCATTGGTACTCCACAAGTTAATATAGTCAGTATCACGCTTTGGCCGTGTTTTCGTCCACCCAGCTGCGATACGTTCTGATTTTAAACCAGCACGTATCATAACTGAATGGGCTTATAGTCCGTCCGAAGAATCCCTTGAAGTAAATCTCTTGCCGCTAACGAGAGTCAAACCAGGGACCTTCAACTTTCGGGATGAGTGTTCTAACCACTACAGCACGCGGACTACTGGATTATTTGACCAACCGACAGTAAATTAGTTGCAAATTTTGGTACATAGTGAAAATATTTTATTTGAATTGTTTGTATTTCACCCTCTTTGGCAGCAACTTTTAAGTCTATTTTGCCATAACATTTAACCGGAAGCTTCTTATCATTTGATATTTTAATACCTATGATTAGAGGGGGTATTTCATCATAGAGCCAGTCTTTCGCATTGTCATATGCATAGATGGCCCGGAATCAATGTACCACCCATCATCATTTGTTCTTGTTGCGGAGAGTACTTATTATTTTGTTCTCTTTCATTTTTCTTAAACCTGCAATTTTTACTTATGTGGCCATAACGTTTGCAGTTAAATATCTATATGCTTTATTCGCAAAACTCCAACTAGTCCAATTATCTCGACCAGTGAGATTGGGCTTTGACATTAATGTATTATTATTATTGTTCATTTTTATGATAATTACATGTGTCATAAAAGCTGACAAATAAAACACTCGTGAACCTGGCTTATGCACGTGGCAAATCTTAATTACTGTTTTTTACAAACTTATTCATTATTTCGAAGCACTTATTACTTTTACAATAATTGATGGTAGATTAGAGATATCTGGGCCCATCACCTGTTGATATTAAATCGGATTGATTTGCAAAAGACTTTTCATTAAACAATATTATGAATTTACTTATGAAAATTCTTTGTGTGTAGTTCCATAATTGAGTTGCTTTTTAATAATTTTTCCGGAAAATTTACTCAACCCAATTATGTAGCAACATGCAAAGAATTTTCATAGGTAATTTCAAGGTATCCGAAAAGCGTGATCCATATCCGCACGAAGCAATAAAAGCTCACTGTGTAGCAAAAAATTATCGTGTAGATTTACATTAAATTGATTTGAAAAGGGTGAAATGATCAATTTAAAGTTTAGCAATATTATGAATGGCAGAGTGACAAACCGGTTGTTTTAACGACGACCTACTTCGCTATCGTAAAGTTTTAACGTAGCATTATTGTATATTAGAGTTGAAGGCGGTAATTTTAAATTTCTTACAACAGTACTTAATATTTTTGAATAAAACATTTGTTAAAACCATGTTCAAAACTCATTTCAACAATTTATGTAAAATCTAGCAGAAAAACATTATTTGATAGAAAACCCAATTTTGACTTTACAAGGATTAAGCAACATGTAAGTGCTACGTGGGCTCATAAGTCCAGGGATTTTTCAATTGGTGGTAAAAATAAACATGACGCATTTCGCGAGGCTCATCTGTCACTGGTTTGTGTATGAAGTTTCATGACATTCCGTCGATTCATTTTCAAGCTATAGTTGTTAGAGCGACGCTACTTTCGCCTTCGTAAAAAAATGGAAATATAGGAATATCGCATCTAGATCAAACATTGTTTTTTGATGGGAAAACTTCTGAACAATCATTGTAATGCATGGAGAAATGTTAATCAATTATCAGGAGAACAATTTATCGGTGGTTTAATGAATTTAAAATTGGGTCATACAAGCACCGAAGATGCATCTTACCCTGATAGTCCAGATGAGGCTGCGAATGCGGAAATCGTAAGGCAAGTGTTTCGAATCGTTTGAGTGTTCGTAAAGTGAAATTTATTTATTAATTGATTTCAAAATCAACTTACAGACTAGTAGTCCAATTACTGGTCAATCAATTAGATAACTCTAAATACAAAATTATAAAATTTCAAAATAGGGAAGGAATTAAAGAAGGGCTAACTCCCCGTCCCTTGAAAACCTTTAATTGTTTCGAAACCTGCAGATAGGCCTCGGAATGGATTGGACTCACGGCGACGACCTCGCAAACGAAAAAAGGACTACGGCATTGGATCCTGGAATGTCAGATCACTCAATTACCCTGGCGCTGTTAAGGACCTCCTACAACAGGCCAGTCAATACCAATGAAAAATACTGGCAGTCCAGGAAACGAGTTAGATTGGAAACGACAATCAAGACATGAGATCCCACACAATATTCAAAAGTGGAAAGCCTACTGGAAAAGGAGAATTCGGAGTGGTCTTCATTGTGGATAGGGAGTTAAAATCGCACGTTATTGATTTTAAGGCAACAAACGAACGGTTGTGTGCGACCCGTATTAAAGCGAACTTCTTTAAAATCTGGCTGATTAATATTCACGCCCCGACCGAAGAAAAGGACGAAGAAACGAAGGAAACGTTCTACAATCACCTGGAAAGACTGGTTGACTCATTGCCTACAAACAACACAAACATAATTGTGGGTGATTTCAACGCGAAGGTTGGCAATGAGCTATCTCATCGGGCGACATCTGGAGGATATAGCCTCCACGATGAAACAAATGACAACGGCCAGCGCCTGATTGACTTTCTATGTAGCACAAATCTAGTCATACGTTCAACTTGCTTCCCACATCGACGCATTCATAAAATGACCTGGGTATCACTGGATGGCAGCACAAAAAACCAGATCGATCATGTTCTGATCCAGCAATGTTGGGCCTCGAGCACACTTGACGTCCGTACATACCGAGGAGCCAATTGTAACTCAGATCATTACTTGATCAAATAAACCTATCGATGTCGTATGTCAAAGGCATATTCGGCGAGGACCAGCCCGCTGTAAAAATTTGACATCGAAAAGCTCCAAAAGGCGTCTGTGGCCGAAAATTACATGGAGACCCTCGACAACCAGCTGGCTCCCATCTTATCAGACGTATCGTTAAAGACGAGCAACGAGCTCTAGGTGGAAGTGAAAGCGGCTATTAGAATCATGGCAGAACAGACGATCGGACATCAAGCCCGGCGCAAGAGGAATGATTGGTTCGATGATGAGTGCGAGAATGCGTTAGATAAAAAGAATTAGGCGTACAAAGAATACGTAGGTAGGAAAACCAGGACGAAGAGAGAACACTATGAAAATCTCAGAAGAGTAGCGAATAAGATAATAAGGATTAAGAAAAAAAAGTACTATGACGACCAATTGAGAAGTATAGATGTAAGTTTAACGAGCAACAACACAAGACAAGCATAAAACGTAGTGAAAAGCCTGAAACGTGGTTACCAAATGAAGATTAAGGAAAGATGGGCATCATATTTTAAGAACTTCCTTAATCCTCCGCACAGCGCCGGAGCCTATAGATGTCTGCGGAGAGCGTCCGTTGGGCCCACTAACTCTGGATGAAGTTTGTTCCGCCATCAAAGCCCAAAATAATAATAAAGCGCCGGGCATCAATGAGATTCCAGTAGAGCTCATCAAATATTGTGGCAGTAGTGTTCATCAACCTATTCACAAAGTCATCCAGTTCATTTGGCAACAAGAGAATATGCCGAAAGAGTGGGGCCAATCAATTATATTCCCTATCCACAAAGTAGGTGACAAGCTACAGTGCGAAAATTATAGAGGCAAACCACTACTTTGTACGGCGTACAAAATATTTTCAACGATCTGAGAAAATAAAATCGGATCATACACCAACAGTATTATTGGGGAGTATCAAGGTGGTTTTAGGGCAGGCAGATCGACGGTAGACCAATTGTTTACAGTCAAGCAGGTACTTGAGAAGTGCTGGAAGTTCAACATAGACGTACACCAAATGTTCGTTGACTTCAAGCAAGTATACGACAGTATTGATCGTAACGTACTGTATCAAATAATGCTTTGCTTTGGCAATGACGTCGACGACCTCTCAAGTCCGCATCAATAACCAACTCACCGATGCCTTTGACACAAATATCGGACTAAAGCAGGGAGATGGGCTGGTCCCATTGCTATTCAATGTGGCTCTAGAGTATGTCATAAGGAAGCTACCTGCCGATACGCGAGGTACATTACTATTCAAGTTGAGCCAAGTGGTAGCCTATGCGGATGACATAAACATTTTGTCACGGTCATTAACAACTGCCAAAGAACTATTGCTAAAACTCGACAGCGAAGCGCAACTAGTAGGGCTACAAATCAATGAAAATCAAATAAAGCTCATGACGCAGTCGAGGAAAAATACCTCAAGTACACAAAACATCACACAGGAAAACAAAGTTCCAAGTATACAAATCAGTGATAAGACCTGTGCTTTGCTATGGGTGTGAAACATGGACCCTAACCCAAGCATCCGCAAATATATTGAGGTGAATAATCGGAGCCAAGCTATACGGGGACCAATGGCGAATTTTATACAACCATGAGCTGTATGAAATTTTTGACGACCCGGAGGTCTCAACGATTGTAAGACTGCGGAAGCTGCAACAGGCTGGCCACATGAATCGTAGGGACGAACAACGGATACCCAAAAAGGTATTCGTTGGGAGAACTGAAGAGAGGGGATGTAGTGCTAAGAAGAAGGAGTCAAATTCGATAATTTAATTGATTTAGGTTGAAATGAATTACGAGGCTTAAGAGTTGTGCCAGTTGGCTGAGGCCATGCGCATCTGAAAGGAATTGCTGGGATAAATTATACACAATATTTTGAAGAAGAAAAAGCTATTGACGTGGCGAGTACCCCGTTTGCTGACCGTCGACTAACAGCATTAGCGCATTGATGATTCAACGGTCGCAGCGTAATTGAGCAGACTTTTTTGACGTTTTCTGATATGAATGTAATGTGGGTCTATAGTCTATAGAGTGGTTGAAAAGCCATGCAAGCCGTATGGCTTGGAATAATCTTGATCGATTACATGCATAAGGGCACAACAGTCATAGGAGAGTATAAGTTAGCGTTATTGGACAAACTGATAGAGACTCAAAGAAAAAAGGGCCCCATATTGCAAAGAAAAAAGTTTTGTATTATCACGATACCGCGCCGTCACACACGATCTTGATAGCGATGGCCAAACAGGATCAGCTACAATTCGGACTGGTTGTTCATCCACGGTATCCTCCAGACTTGGCCCCCCACCACTATTATCTGTTCCAAGTGGCTCCAGGGAATGAGATTCACATTGAATGAGGCAGTCACTGCGAATGCCGAAGCGTTTTTCGAAGGTTTAGTCGTTTTGTACTACAGAAATGGCATCGAAATGCTGGAAAATCGCAATACTAAGTGTATCGCGTCGAAGGCAGCTATGTTGAGGAATAAATAAAACTCTGTCCGAAAAATGCTTAGTTTCATCAAAAATCCATGCAGTAATTATATTAACTTTGGATTTGAATTTTTATGAATCGCACTTCAGCCAAAAAACCAAAAACATATTCAAAGTATACCGAAAATTAATTAAAAATCGTTTTATATTGAAATTAACACTACTGATTCATCCTTTTCATTTAAAAGAATATAAAAGAAATCAAGGGGAATAATATAGACTATTCTGCTCAGTACGAGAGTTTTTGAATGAAAAAGATATTATGTTAATTTTAATCGCAGTAAAGTATTTCTAAAATTTTTAATGATCGCGTCATGTATGCAAGGTCACAGTGTATTTTTTCTATATATTCATGGTTTGTGTGACATTATTCATTTTTTTCGAAAATTCTTAAATTCAATTTAATTTCCGTGTTCTCTGCAATTTGATGATGTAGCACTTAGCCCAATATGAGCCTAATTTAAAATGTTTATTTCATTGACGTGAAATGCGTTTTTTTTCACTTTTTAAGGAGTGCTGAATGCTGATCTTAGGAAACTCGTTTATTTACGCAAATTCTCCAAGGATACGAATTTAAATGAGGTAATAAATTGTCATAATTTGTGGTAAAAGTGAAAATATTTCGTTTTTTCTGTTTGCATAATAATATCTTTATTTGCATTAATTTTTATGCCATATGCAGTTTTGTTTGAGAGATTGATAAAACTTTTCACGACCTTTTCAAGCATAAGCTCCTCTGAGAAAATCGCTAACCTTCAAAATCGCACATGGTTGAAAAATTTACATTTTCTATTATTATCTGCTTAATCGGCTATTTTCATCAATATATTTTGATACATTTTAACAATTCGTGTCATTTTGATGTTCATATAAAGATGAAACTTATGTGAGAAATAAGTTAGCAATATCGTACGATTGCGACTGGTGGTAAAAATTCAAATATTGCAATAAAATATTTTATTTTTAGATAAAGGTTGCTACATACGACTATACAGTTACCTTTTAAATAAGTAAATTTACGCTTAAAAATATGTCCGGATTCAGGTTTGTTTTTGTTAGGATCATAAATTATGGAAGTTATTGAAGCAGAAAAGTTCAACTCTAAGGTCATTTTTTCAGCATTGGAAGCATTATGTAACTGGAAGCTTTATGGCTGAATTATAAAAACAAACATATTAACAAATTTTGGCGTAACTGCTTCCGCACCATATGAAGTGTTTTATATTTTAAACCTTAACTTTGTGAGAACATAAGGCTTATTACATAAAACGGTTTTTCTCATAAATTATGCTTGACCCTGCAAATGTGGCGCCTTTTTCTGTGGGAAACCTATAATGCGTCGTTACCGCCGATTAGCAATAAATTCAGTATAGTACCTATAAATTTGTTAACAAGAAATAATTCAATGATTGGTTAACGGGTTATCAAGGCAATCAAGGGGCATAAGCGCCACTTGCCTGGTCCAAAAGATATTAAATAAAATCACTTTGAAATGTTATAAGCGTGCAGTGTAGATGAGTGTTTTTAAGTTAATTAGAATATAGGCCAGAATCCACGACGTTATGTGTAGATTCGAGTATCTGCGAATATCCAACTATTTATCTATCCATTCAAGCGCGTGTTTAAATTATATTCAGCTGAGAATAACGCGTATAGAGGAGAGGAAGCGAAGGTGGGATGGGAATTTTTCAAATTAGCATACAAGTGTAAAATAGCAACAAACCGCCTCTTACTGCTGCTCCCCAGCGTATCCTGGAACGGTGGAAAGCTCTTGTGTATGATGTCTGCTAGTGCGGGTGTAGGTTTATTGTCTTTATAAATATCACACAGCGAGTGTAAAAATTCAGGCAGCACACTTCACCCGAAATTTATGGTGGTCATTAGCATGTAATTAGAATGTACTGCCGCTGACCAGCGAGCAAGCAGATACACCCGTGCGTTGTAGGGTTGTTGCAAAGATTGCGCAAGCCGTTCAAGCGAAACCTATGAATGAAGTTTTTAAGTATGAAATCTTAGCCATTTAGTCATAGCTAGATTTAGGCGTAGTACTTAACATTCAATTGAATTTACTGAACTTCCAAATCCGAACCGCTTTAATCAGTATCTCTCCCTGACTTTTCGCAAGCAAAACACGAAACATGTCGACGCAGTACCTACATGGGTGAAGTAGAACAACGAGTGTGTAATTTGTGCTTACTTAAGCACTATAGTACGTTCTATTTCCTTCCACTTGAGCACAAGTAATGTACGTTCAGCTCATTTGCTAGGTCTTGAAAGCTCGAAAAGCCTACGATTAAATTCCAAGTGGACACACAAATAACAAATAGACGCCCACATGACACTATTTATATTGGCAAATGATGACAATTTATATTTTTACTTTATATGCCGCCACTGTTTTTATTTAAACGAAATTACATACATGTATAACATGGGGCCATTGACACGTTCGCATAGTTTTTATGTGATTTTTTCTTAAATTTTGTTAATACAGTAGTTCGGTGTAGGGCGGTGAATATATCATAGCTATTAATGAGATTATATCGTAAATTCAACTTAAACTAAGTCCACTGAATGATTTGTTATGAAAGAATCAAATATGTGAGACAATTTTCTTTCTGTTGGAGTTAAATTATAAACTAGAAACGGGTGGTTGACGCTACACGTGAGTTTTTTATGAAAATCGTGATGATGTTATTGGCCGTCTAGAAAAGCTTTTCAATATAAACAATCTGGTTTAAAATAAAAGAAAAACTAACGTAGACATTTTTGGCATGACTGCATATTTTGGGGAAAAATTGAGCAATTACTCACTTGACAATCGTTGAGGAAAGAATTGTTTTGTAGGGTTATTACCACTTAAAAACCTCTAAAAATTATTAAACCCAGTGACTGGAATTTGTAATAAAAAAAAATATATTTTTTTGTTTCTGAATAAAATTGCGCCAGGAGAAAAATGTATGTGCGCGAATCATCCTGTAATTCAGTCCTGGCCATCGCCTATTGACTTTTCCCGTGACGTTAGTCGCAACACAAGTCTCTGTCCGAGATTGTCATTGTACACCCACATGGTGCATCGGATGACAGTTAGTGGTTCCAGTTTCGGTTTTTACCTACGGTCGGAGTTAGAGTTATTTTGATTAAATTTAAGTTTAAACTTCTCATTAATTTATCAGAAATCAACTAGGCAGTGGTTTTACTAATCTGCGTTCATAGCGATTGGCGTGCATAGTTTCTCAAATTCATGTGTACAAAGGTTTCAACGTGTTTTACAGTTACTATATTTTACTGCATTCGTTAAATCTATATGTGAATCCTAAGACCAAAGGGATTTCCAAGGTTAATAGAGATATTTTACCTTAGGTTACATTTGAGACCTTGGAGGTTCAGGTAGATGAATAAGCCACCTCGCAGCTGCGGTTAAACTTGTATAATTAGTCAGACAAAAAAGAAAAACATAAGAAAAGAAAAACGGATAGACTTAAATATAAATGGAACGGAGTAAATCGGATTAAGTTAAAATAAAAGGAGCAAAAAACATAAATTTGAATAAATAAATTACTAAACAGTAGCTTAAAGAAAAGAAAAAAAAAACTTGAAAGAAAAAACTTTTTGTCCTATTTCTTCCACTTATATTGTATTTATTGAGCAGTTTCACAAGCAAATTGCTCGAAAACTTTCCTAGCCCCTACTTGTGATTTTATGTGGCAGATTTAAAAAAATAACTAATTATTTCCATTCATAATCGTCATTGGTAGAATAGTTTTCTTTCTTATTATTATTATTAAATATAATTTTATATCAATTTTTCTTTATATTAAATTTATATATTTCCCGTTCATTCCATTCGTTATGAGATTTAACTTTTATTGTTAATTCTAATCCTTTTCATTTTTCTTTACTTCGTTTAAATTTAGTTCGTTTAGTACAATTTAAATCCGCCACATAAAATTTACAGTGTATTAACACCTTATCGGTGAACTAAATTGGGAATGAAATGAGATTGATACAAGGTGGACGATTGTCAAATATTTTGTTGGTTAGGATGGGTGAAGGTTTGCGTCCGTGAGGTGTGCCGGAAGAATATCGTTTGATTTTTCCTACCGAACGAATGGTTTTGCATTGACGCCGCGCTACACCACCGTATTTGTTAATGTCAGCATATGTATTCGCGAATATAGTTGTTCGTTGAAGTGAATTTATAATTCGATCCTCGATTTGCATTTGATTCGTGAGTTTAGATTTTGATCGGCTGGTGAGTGATCCTTTTTCGGTATTGTATGGAATTTCTGTTACTAATAAGAGCTAAAAAAAATTCTAGTATTGTGGAATATTATCTGCGCTTCATTTCCAGCGTCTGTGGCTGCAAAATCTGCGCACTGTTTAACCGGATACATTGTCGCGGTAAATGGATGCGTGAAGGAGATTATGGTGCATTTGCATCGGAGGCATCGTGAAAAGTCAACATAATTTACATGCGATGTTGTTGACCACTGACTAAGGCACTCCTTATTTACGTGATCTCCACGCATTATCATGTTCAGTGGTGAGGGCTGTCTCGATTAACCGCGAATCGCTTTGTCGAAGTTGGGGCGCGTTTTCCGCCGCAGAAGAGGCAACGGTGCACTAATCGAAATAGCGGTGGCCAGTTAACACCTGGATGAAATCGGCAAGAATCGTATGCTGCGATAGAAGGAGTTCTGCAGCAGCCGCAATAGTGGGTATAACATCGAAGGACAGCCCCGTTGAAGTTAGCCGAGACTTGGAAGCTTTAGCCAAACACCACCGAATGCAACGGCTGTTTCTGCTGCTGGCGAGCTCTCGTCCAGAGGATTGCCACTGTCGATTGGATCATCAGCGCTAACCCCACATCAAAATCTTGGATAGCTTTGGCGACTATTGGGAGGTATTTAAACAAAGAAACACAAACTCTCTAAAAACTATAATTTTAAACGAAGTTCAAATGTACTTTTCGGTTTTCCGAACATTTATGGAGAACCCTTTATTAAACTTTTGCAAAATCAAGCACCGCCGTGGGTTGTAACGTCTCCCCTAGCAAACAACTCGGCCTTTTTATTTCGAATTGACTTTCGTCCCGCATAACTTATTGTGCAAGTAAATTTCGAGACGAGTTTATCGACCTCTTTCGGATTTGTCTATCGGTAAAACTGATTTGAGCAATTGCGCGGTTGTTCACTTTGATGACACAAATTAAAGGTGCTCGAGACTCTAGGATTACGGCTAATGGGAACCGAGTTATAATTTACCTAATTTTGTTGCTAAATTTTTGGTTTAGCTGCACGCAATGAATGTGCAAGTGATCTGCATTGCAATCAAGTTGTTTGAATGCACAAATTAATTGCATTTAACGTAAATAAATTAGTGGACGCTTTTAATTTCACGCAGCGGTCAAAAATACAATTTGGCGTCAATTTTGGTAGACGGCTCACTGGTGTCGATGATGTGATTTGCCTAGACTGAAACACTTTTAGCTTTCTCATTGATCATTTTGATTAATACGTTGGCTGCTGCTGAAATTAGAAGCACGGTGTCTCTGACATAGTTGAGTGCTGCAAGTGTGTCAGTCCGTGCGTGAGTGCCTGATTTATGTGTGAGTGTACTCGGGGTTAGGATTTATAGCACCTCATAAATGAATAAATTGTGAATGAAACTGCGTGAATGAAAATTTGGATCCAAATATTTATGCGATTAGCATGATAAATTATGAAAGGGATTGTTGGGTGATTGGTTCTCAAAATGTTTTAAGAGTATTGCAGGAGAAAAAAAATTAACACCATAAAGAAGAGAAGGCTAAAATTGGTCGCGTTAGCATTAATTAGTAAAAAGAGAAAAAGTTGGCTGAATCTGTAATAGTGGAAAACAGTTTGGCCCGATATATGGGGCCTAGAATGATTTGGCAAAACGAACTCTGTCTCTCATTTCTTGAGTCCAAACAGTAATAAAATTGAATTTGATAGGGATAAAGAAAGAGCGCACTTTGATAAATTGGTGTAAATAATCGACGAGTGGTAGCAGATCCGACCAAAGTGTGTGAAATTAAATGCACAGAATATTTTATAAAAATGAACGTTTGCATGAAATCACATCAGGGTGATAATTGTAAATTAAACAATAATTGACGGTGGCTCGTTGTAAACAATTTGCGCGATGAGAATGAAAGCTACGCGTCCGATTCATACTTTCTATATCAAATAAACAGAAATAAATTCATTTGAAAGATAGACGCACGTTACTTCCACTTACAGCTGAAGTAATAAAATTTATAAATAAAACCAAGCGCGTATAGAACACTTGTATATCTCTTTTTTCTTGAATGAATTTTTTTTATGAATTTCCTTTTTTTAAATGATTTTTTTGTAAGTTCCCTTTCTTTTTTAAGGGTTTTTGTAAGTTTCTTTCTTTTTCTTTGATTTTTTTATAAGTTCCTTTTTCTTATGATCCTAAGTTTCGATGAACGATAATAGAAATTGTTTTTCTTATTGTAAATCTCCTTTTGGTTTATTGGAAATAAAATCATGAGTTGTTAAAAACTTCGGTTTTTCCATTTCGGTTTACCTGACCGGGTATAGGACCCGGAACGATGGCAGGCTCCTCAACTCAAATGGGCTAGCTATTGGGCGCGCTCCTCCGTTTTATCTTGTTTAACAGGGGCTCTTGCCAGGTAGAGTGGCCTTCCGCCCGCGTGCTCT
Source organism: Odontomyia ornata (assembly GCA_963969285.1). NCBI lineage: Eukaryota > Metazoa > Arthropoda > Insecta > Diptera > Stratiomyidae > Odontomyia > Odontomyia ornata. Next base: position 127,268,475 of record OZ017739.1, read on the forward strand.
GTTATGGTATATTGTTATGTAATTCGATCACATAATTCTATAACATAAATTGGTCACGTATATATTTCTCTTTTGATGGGAAAGTTCATGCAAATTATGTTTGTATGAGTTTTCCATTCAAATGATCCGGTTGGGAGGGTGCGACGGGGCACCACCTCCATCTGGATGCCCCACTCTTATTTGTGGGCCATAATAATCGTCGGGTAACGACGAAGTCCACTTAAGTCCGTCTGTCTTCCCCAGGTCAAGTTTGTCCTTTTTCGTCTGCAATTTCTAACCCTTAGCTGGTTACTTCCTTTTTTCGACTTCCGTCGACTGTTATTTGACCCCGGAATTCGTGAATGCGAAATTCTTTTGTAGTGGGTCCTGGTGCTGGGGGAAAGAACCCGCCCCACGGCACCGCAACGCTAGCCTGCCAGCACATTCACGTGTCCCCAGACAAGGCCAATCTCGGCGAATCCCAACATCCTCTTCCGCTGAGGCAGCAGACTTTCGCTGCAGTCCTTTACGGACAATTATCTGTACCTCCGTACACTACAATATTGGTTGTTGTTTTTTTTCTTTTAATGGTAAAGACGTTTTGACAAATTGTATATTATATTTGTGATGGACAAAGGTCAACGCATGTGGACTATTTTGTCCTTCAATCGAGGAGATAATTGTAACATTTTCGTGTAGAATGCTACCCTCACCTTATTTCGTTATTCCAATTGACGCAACGAATTTGTTCGGGTTTACTTCGAACTAAAAATGTTTTTGTGGTAAATTTAGCGGGTAATTTCAAACGAAGTGTTTTTTTAGGAAGAACAAGTTTCTTAGGAAGAACAAGTGTCTTCTGGGGACTTACGAGGGCAGTCTGGTAAGTACTTAGCCTACAAAAGAAAAAAATGGCAATTTATTTCTTAACATTATCTCCTCTTAGCTCTATACACTTGACCAAGCGATGCTCCAACTCCTTTAACCCATCTGAAAAATACGTTTTCGCGAGGTCTGCAAAGTAGGCCTCGGTGGCGGCGATGACCTCCTCATTCGACTTAAATTTCTCCTCGGTGAGAGACTTTTTCAAGTTTGGAAATGGAAAGAAGTCACAAGGGGCCAAATCTGGAGAATAAGGTTGATGGAGTAGCGGTTCGTAGCCCAATTTGACAATTTGATACAAGAGCACTTTTTTCTTCGCCAAATGGGGCCTTTGTTCTGCAGTTCGGCGTCGAATCGCCCCAATAATTCGGCATAGGTAGTCGATGCAGATCATACCATGTGAGTCTCAGAAGACGGTGGCTATCACCTTTCCAGCCGATGAGACAGTCTTCGCCTTCTTCGGAGCACGTTCGCCGGGTAAAGTCCACTGTTTCGATTGCTTTTTGGTCTTTGGTGTATACCAGTGGAGCCATGTTTTGTCGATGGTCACAAAATGACGCAAAAACTCCTTTGGATTGTGCTTAAACAGCATGAAGCATTCATTAAAGTTTTATTTTTCACTCAAAGAAATTCAAAAAGGAAATATCTATTGAAAATATTATGTTAAAAATAATATACAAAATCAATTTATATACAGTATAACTACTATAAGAGCGCTTGCTGCGTAAGCCAAAGGTCCGTAGTTTGAATCCTGTTGGTAACAACGAGATATGTTTCGACTGGTTCTTCGGATGGACTATAAGCTGGCTATGTTATGATACGTGCTGGTTGAAAATCAGAATATACTATATTGCAGCTGGCAGGTCCTTCGGACGGACTATAAGCTCGCTAAGTTATGATACGTACTGGTTGAAAATCAGAACGTATCGTAGTGGGCGGACGGACATACCGCCAAAGCGTGGTATTGACCTTATCACTTCTCGGGGCCGATACATTCTCTCTAAGCGAAGGTCTGAAAGGGGCTGTAGAGCTACAGCAAAAGAAAAAACAAAAACATGACTATAAGTCCATATAAAGTTTTTGATTACTTTTTGATCCTAATTGTCAAATTGACTAGCGCTTTTAAAATTTATGGGTTTCTCTATAATAGAATCAATTTTTTTCAATTCCCATTGACCGCGTCCTCCAATATCGAAATTCGAGCAGCGATGAACTGCCTTCGTCGACTGAGTTAGACCAGCGTTTCCTCGGTTTTCCCACTAGTCTCCGCCCTGCAGTTCGCCCAACGAATGTCTTTTTGGGTATCCATTGTTCGCCCATATGATTCACGTGGCCAGCTCATTGCAGCTTCCGCAGTCTTACAATCATTGAGACCTCCGACTCCTCAAAAATTTCAAACAAGCTACTAGGCTATAGACCAGGATGCACTTACAGTCACATTTCTATATATCAGTAGGCATCTACTTCTTGATAGGTAGAATTAAATTAAAGCTGCTATTATGTGCAAAACAAATCGAGTAGGCAGGAGAGTGCTCCTACCATAATGGCTTTGTATCTATCCTAGGGTTCGAAACAAATTTGCTGATGGCATGATTCAATGACTTGAATTATTCACCCAATACTTATACGAGTATAATCATTCAAGTTTGTCCAACAGATGCAGAATTTCTTTCATAAACACATAAGAGCCACCATTTTATCCCAGCACAAATAAATTGTCTGAATGCTCGGCCAGTTAAACATATTCAATTTAAACACTATTCTTTAAATTTTTGTGAAAATCCGTAGCAAATAAAAGTGCCTAATGTTATACGTACTCGCCGGGTGTGGAACATGAATTAAAAATTAGTGGGGAAATCTCATGGAGATATGAAAGATTTCTCCAGGAAGTTCCTCCGGTCAATTTCGCGATGTTCTCGCATATCGTTACGTTGGCCGCACTGTTTGATTAGTATGATGACAGTGGTGGATTTTTCATGAGTTTTGCCACATAGACAACCATTCGGTCATGAATATTTGGACGATGGAGCAAAGTGAAAATTCGTGTTAGTTCCTGGTGCTTTCGCGTAAAAAACCGCTTCAAAACATTTGCTAAACACCTTCCTTGTGGCATCAAGTGTTTACCTGTAAATTCAGTGGGCTATCCAAAAAAGAGCCATTAGACATTTGTGGTTAGTCATCATCATCGTTAATTCATATTCGGCGGGCTGAATTGGCGACACCACCAAGGAGAGACGTGAAACTGATTTGCTGGTGGGACGTTTCATTAAATTTTTTAATTGCATCTATCATAAATTCAGGGCACTATCTATGATGCGTATGCTGCCAATAGTCGACGAAACAACGTCTAAGCCGAAAAAGATTCGTAATCGGATCCAGTCTCCAGAAGGAGTGGTGTGCATTGAACCATCTCTGAAGACATCTCTACGGGATATTTGTGGATAAATATATGAGGTTCTTCTCGACGGTCCGATGCTTGGCTGTTTTATGTATGGCCTGGATAATCGAAATCAATATCCTCAAGTTCCTCATTTGGCGGTGTTGAATCGTCGAAATTACAATGGGTGTTGTGTGCGTTGCTAACCCCTTGAACCGTGCAATGAGAATTATTTGAGGGAGCACAACATTGGACATCTCTACTTACGTTCATACTTAAGAAGGCGGACATCGGAAATTAATTGTGGCAAATACAAAGTGGGTCAAAATTAATCATCCAATTTTGTTTTTGAATAGCTTTTCTACAAATTAAAAAAAATGATATTGAGTGATGGAAATCTTTATTTGGGCCTTTACAATTTTTTCTGTTAAGTGGAAAGGTTATATCCATCAAGTGGCTGCCGCTAGTATTAAAACAGATTTGTGCCCGTTTTATCGCATCAAATATTCTCCTTAATGTCTGCTGATGGCTAAATTGGGCGATCTTGCTGGCCATGCCAAATCGTAAAAACGGGAGATTACGCGACCAGGAAACGCTTCCTTCACAATATCCATTGTGGCTCGTGCTGTGTGCGGTTGCACCGTCTTGTTGAAACCACATGTTCACCAAGCCCCGCTTATGCAATTCTAGCAGTATCATGGCCCTGTAGTGTTCGGCAGTAACAGTGACCGTATTTCCGATGGCATCCTCAAAAAAATTCGGTCTGATTACTTCTCCATCGTGAACAGCGCACAACACAGTGGCTTTGATTGTATGTAATGGCTTTACGTGCATTACACGCGGATTTTCAGTGTCCCAGAAACGAAGATTTTGCTTATTGACGTAACCGCTTAAGTGGAAATGCGCCTCATCGCTCATGATGATTTTCGATATGAAATCGACCGATTATTGGTGAAAAAATCGACACAATTATTCCACGTTTTTGCGGGGTATAGCACTCCGTTGCTTGTCTGTTTGTATACTGAAGCTGTCTAGATCACAAATATCAAATGTGATTCATGTACTACGCTTTTTGCATAAGTCATAAAATTTTCCGATATGTTGATACATTTTTTGAGGAGGGAAATTGTTAAGTTTTGTTCAGTTTTAGACAGAAATGTGGATCGGAAGAGTAACGTAGAGCATGTAGAGTTTTAAATCGGCGGTGGCTGAAAATTGTAATCGAGCGGCAGTTCTACTCACTAGCTGGCCGACCAACAGCTGCCACGGAGTAGACTGTCGAGTGCCCAAATCTGTTGGATTTAAGGGTGCGATTTGTTGGCACGGCTCACGACTCAACGTCTTTGAATCATTGAGGGGTTAATTCAGATTTCTTTCAGGAAATGATCGAACGGAACGAGTCGGAGATTACACTAGGTCGAATTGTAATATGTATCAACCATCAACATGTGTTTTGTTTTGGCTATAACTCACATGATTATGATTTGATTTCCATGAAATATTGTAAGCATAAGAATTTTATATTAATCTACATAAATTTAAGAGAAAACATCAAATTTGCAAATTATACTGTTATTGACAAAGTTGAGTGAATTTTGATTTCTGGGGTATTTGTTGCCCCTGTACTCATGAATTTGTTCAGATTTTTCGGCCCAAAGGTGATCAATCGAAAGAGAGGGAACACACATTTTTCATATATTTTGCATCTCCCTGGACCCCCTGATACACAAAATGACCTTTTTTGTTTCAGATTCTAAAATTGCCCTCCTTTGATATCCCATTTGACTACCTTTGAGAAAAATTCCTTTTTTAAGGGCAGCTTCATGATAAAAAATATTGAAACGTTTGATAAGACCTAAACTTATGAGAAATTACCATTTTGACCTTTCCACAAAGTTTGAGCTTTGTAGCTGCTATAGTTTCTGAGAAAACTTGCTGTGACGCACGGACAGACGGACGTCTTTGTAAAATTAAAATGAATTAGAGCCTTTAAAAATAAATTAGATGTAAAGAACTATCTTGTAGCAATTTCTTTGAAATAGTACAGGTTCTTTGGCCTCCTCAATAGTTACCGAGGGTGTTATACTACGGCCTGCAGAAAATGTTAGCACCCCTGGTGATTCCTTTTCAGGGCTGATTTTTAGATCTATGAGGTTCTTAACAAGCTTCCAAACAATTTGCTTGATCATCAGCTGCTAAGAAATCAGGTGTCTGAGGACCACTGCTGAGCGGGTAAGTTAGGGCGATTTCAGTTTTTGGAAACAGCGACGCGTCTCAACAATAATAATTTAACAAAATTCAACTGATGAATACAGAAAAGATTTCAAATAAAAAAAAATCCTCTTGAGCTAAGTACATCTAATTTTTTACTGTATACATGATAAGCAGTTGGTTCGGTTTTTAAAAATTGCACGTAAAATTATTAATTTTTCTGTTTGCAATACTTTTTAAATAGATTAATACTCACAAAATGATACTACACCCTCAGGAAAGTGCAAAGAAATAACAACCCGAACATCCATCAAAAAATATTGTCAAGATAATGTGCGCGAAAGGTCGAACTTAGCAACGCAAAGTGTAATAATTTAATTTTCTTATTAGTAAACCAAACATTTTGCCAGCTCATGTTCAAGTGGTAGTTGGCATATATTACAATTTGTATACACACATATTGAATCAAAGCGATATCATTATGACAAAGAAATAACTTATCATTTTCGCGAAAGAAATTCAAAATAAAATATTAAAGAAATTTCTTGTTTTTGGTGTTGCTTTACTTTCCATCTACATTTCACGTTACATAATTTTTTTTCGCGCGTTCTTATTTGTAGTTGATGATTTATTTCCTTGAGTAAATATCACAATCGTTTTGCTCTTTAATGTCGTTTGTAATTATCTGCAGTCGTTGGAAAGAAATTAAATCAAATAAAAGAAATGTGGGGAAAATTACTTCATTTCGGCAGTGGCTTTATCTACTGCCTATGGTTCCTTTGCATCTAATCTACGAAACTATACAATACGAGTACAATGTAATGTCGCAATAATATCGTAAATGAAGATATCACTATATTAAAATTGTATAATATGTATTTTTTTTTCGTTGAGATAATGTAAGAATACTGAAAAATACATGTTTTGATATGACGCTCAAAGATTTTTTATTTTATCAATTTTGTGTAGGTAATTACTTGGTGTGATCTTTTTGGATTAGGACTTCCATTGAAAAGGCATATTTAATAATTTTTTGAAGATCATATGATTGATAAATTTGATAAGAATGACTAGGTAGGGACTTTTCAAAATCATATGCCTAGTTTGTGATGTAAAGATAGCCTAAAGATAGGATATCGGGGAAGCATTGTTTAAACATTTTTATCGGTGAAATACGATTTGATTTTTTGGCAACAGTAAAAAGAGAGGAACATTTTGCTTGAATTCAATATTTTCGAATATGTTGATGCATTAAATCATTCTTTCTGCAAAACTAGTTAGCCGTATGAGGATGAATCACTCTTCCCTTTTTAGGGCTTTGTAAAAAGAATTTTAACAACGACCTACTAGTTTCGCGTCCTATCTGTCCATCTTTCCGTGTGACACAGCAAGTTTTCTTGGAAATTATAGAAGCTACAAAGTCGAAACTTTCTAGGAACGTCAGAAGCGGTCGCCTCTCTAAAGTTTAGATTTAATCGAAAATTGTAAGTTTTTATACTGAACTGACCCTTAAACAATTTTTTATGGAAGGTAGTCGAGTGGGGTATCAAATGAAATGTCTTGATTAGAATTTTTAGAGTCTGAAACAAAAAGGTCATAACGGGAAGCAAAAAGCATAAACTATTTGTGTCCCCCCTCACGATTCGACAGATTTTTGTGAGTACTTTACTAGTAATAGTATTATTTGTGAATTTTTCGTTTTACCAAATATAACTGTAACAGTACCGTTAGACTTCTAAAATTAATTATTTTCATTGACATAAGATCCTTGTGCTCACAAAATTCATGGAAACCGGGTCATAATCAAGTGAGATATACAGCTACAACTACAAAACGCTCATTTACTTGGAGACTGTCGGAAATAAAAAAATACGATCTTTGGGTTAATGTCTGTAATGAATCATGCGACGCCGCTGGCGACCACTACTAACACACTTTGCTGCTAGGTGGCTTGTCATTTCACGTTGGTTGCGACGAGCGCACATCCCACGTCAATTTTTTCGTGGGATGTCAAGAGGATTTGTCAGCCACTTGGGAGTGAAGTGTGCACGTAGTGGCCGCCACCCATGAAGTCCCCGAGTGCCGACAGTTCCACAAAGGTCAATTAGTAACGCTTCGATTCGATCACCAACTGTTGCGACAACAAAACCAGGAACTAGTCGGATGGCAGGAATTTGGAAAAAGGCAAGAAGAATCCGCGTACGAACCAACCGAAAAGGTAGGTAAAAACATTAATTGTTAAATCGGCGAATGCAAAGTTTGTTTTTCCGCTTCGAATTAAAATAACGTTTTAGTAATGGTTAAACTAACCGCGGATATCATCAATCAATCTATGCAGTATATAAATCCATGCAGAGAACGTGAACTAGATCTACGAGGATACAAAATACCGCAAATAGAAAATTTGGGAGCTACACTCGACCAATTCGATACTATAGACTTATTTGATAATGATCTACGCAAACTTGATGGATTTCCGTATTTGCCTAGATTAAAGTGCCTGCTATTAAACAACAACCGGATAATACGAATCGACGATTACTTGCATGAATCTATCCCCAATTTGGAGTCAGTAGTTCTTACTGGTAACAATATTCAAGAGTTGGGCGATTTGGAGCCACTCACGCACCTCAAAAAGCTGGAAACATTGTGCTTGCTTGTAAACCCCGTATCCACGAAGCCATATTACAGTGAGTATGTCGCATACAAGTTAAATCCGATCCAATCTGAAGGACATATGAATTAAACAACGGTAAATGACGATTTTATATGCAGTCTAACCAGAGACGCAGCAGAAAGTCTCCTGCAAGACTCCTATGCTTAATAATTCGTAAATAGTAGATAGAGTGCAGGGTAGGTATGCCGTCACGAGGGTAGGGTTTGAGAAAATCCGCTGAGGTCGGTGTCGCGTCGCGCGCGGTATGCGGTACCTTTGTTGTTTTGCCTTTTATTAGCGTAGCTTTCGTCGGGTTGAGTTAGCGTAGCATATTTTTCGGTACCGCGTCGGGAATTCGGGAACGCGAAGTAAAAATTAGATTTTTGTCCTTGACTGATTAAATGAAGAAATACGGAGTAACGTAAAGTAGGTTTCCTCTCCGTATGGTTTTGTTTTGTGACGCGTTTGAAAACGGGCATGTATTGGTGGCTGAAGATTGTAGATGAGCGTAATCCATTCGGAGACCCGCGACCGAAACCCTCTCCGATCTAGCTGGCCGACAAGCAGCCACCGCGTGAATGGATTATGGTGCACGGATTGGTTGACCGGTTGGTACCATCCATTGGCACTACTCAGACTTAACGTCTAGAACCGATGAGCGGTCGGTTCCTCGTTCGGACGTAGACTTAAAAATCATTACATGATGCAGAATTCCGGATTATAATTATGTTTTATATTGTGCCAAATTTTAAATTGATATCTTGTACTCGTATATTCTTCACGTGAGAACAAAAAACGCCGTTATTATATTTCACACATTCCATCTCTCTTTACTCATAAGATAGACATAATCTCAGGTGTGCTACAGTGGTCATGATATGAAGATCTATTGGCTTCCTCATTTATTTGTGACACTATTCGTGTAAAGGTAATATTTTTAATGTAGGCAAATTCATTTTACTTGATTCTAACTTGCTGTAGGTTGTTTGAGTACTATTAGTCCAGTCCAAATAGATATTTAACTTATCAAAAATTCGCATAGAGCTGAAAATTGGTAGAGACTTTAAATAAACCATTACAAATGAAATGTCAAAAATCCCCTTCGATCCTTCTTCTGCAAATAAGTTTATCCGAGGTCAAACGTGAAAAATTCAGGCTTTTTTCATTTTTCTCTGAAACGGTCAGTTTTATCGTAAAATTAGACCGTAAAAATTGTAGATCATACAATCCTTTACAAAAATTGTTTCGACACTTTTCTTCGTAGGACTCACCATGCATGAAATATCGTGGTTTTAACAGTAGAAAAATTCACATTCTACTTAACATACACTTATATGCAGCCTTTATACGTGATTGGACGTCCAATACAGGTAAAATTAAGAAACTAGTTTGTAGCAATCGGCCAGCCCGCCTCGACAAACTGCTCGGAAGACCGTTGTGAAGAAAATACCATCTCATAAAAATAACAACGCGATAAGTGCGGAACAATTTGATTCGCAACTTATTTATTTATTTATATTATTATTGTTATTACTAACCCGCAATTAATTCCGCAACTACCACCGCTACCATCATCAATAAAAAGTTTTTCCAAAGAAAAAAAAAATAAATGAAACAACAAATAATAGTCAACTTATCCAAAATCACTATCTTCATCATCGACCGCAACTAAAATGCTTAGTAATGACTTCGCGAATAGTACTAACAACAACAAAGTTAAAGAAAGCGTCTGAACGTGCGTGAAATTTACCCACAATCACTATCTTCATCATCAACCGCTACTAAAGTGCTTAGTAATAATTTCACGAATAGTACTGATAACAACAAAGCTATAAAAAGTAAAATAAACGAATTAAAGTACGAATCTAGTGTAAGGAATAATGATGTAAAGTAAAATTATAACGCTAACTCAGACAATGTAAATATTAGTAAAATAATGAATAATGCTAGCGGTGATAATAATAGCAACAGCATTAATGATGTATCGGCTACTGGTAAAATCACTTCATTATCGACATCATCACTGTCGTGGACATCAAATAACAATTCAATGGGTGGAAATGAAACGATATCAATTTTGGAAAATTGCATGAATAATAACTATTTAAATCGATCTGCGACTGGTACTGCAGCAACCGATTTGGTGAATAATGGTAGAAAAGAAATAAATATCCGCTTTGGCGCACCGCCGATTGCACATGACATCACTACGGCCAATTATGAAAAACTCATTGACTTTGTTGGACTCGCTTGAGAAGATATTTTACATGGTGTCAATGGTGAAACGGAATATTATAATGGACAATAAGTAAGCAGAAAACGAAATCAAGCACAATGGTCCATATTTCAGTCGTCGTTAATCGCTAGGCTACGTCGCGCAAGGAATGATTTTCAAAGAAAAATAAAAATATGTAGCTAAATAATTAATGATAATATTGAAATAACGTTAGAGTTAAAAACCTAATGTGTGATTCTACTTGTGTGCGTGTATAATAATGAAACAATGGCAAAAAGGCAAAGAATATTTTGATTTGGTTGCAAACTTAATTTGAGTGCAAAGATTTATGTATATTGGAAAGTTAATCCGAAGAAAAAAAATCTCGGGCGGATAGAAAAAAATCAGAGAAGAAAAAGAAAATTTCTAAAGTTACAGGCCCTTACCCGCCCCATCAACGCGCGCTCGTCGGAGAAAGGCTGGGTAAGTACCCTCTATTGTATTTAAAATTTTAAAATCTTGACTAAACTCAGACACAATGTTAGATAACAGTAATAAAGTATAAAAACCTACAACACTAATATACACATTGAGTAATTAAATAATACTGGAGTGGACAACCACGTGACAATATGGTTGCAACAACCCCTGCGACCACTTTTCCTACTGCTACGCTCTTGTTTACAACCTTAGAGAGAGCCAAATTGCACAAGCAAACATGGCTGCTGCTCAATGTAAACAAATTTTCATACAATACCAAAAATTTGCTTTCTATTTGAAAAACCTTCAGCATTGTATGAAAAACATGCAAAACATTAATATAATAACTACTCACTTGTGAAAGGAAACACCTACAGATCCTTTTCCACTATGATTTTTTCACGAAGGCACTACACATTTCATTTTGAAATTCTAACTTAATTACACAGTGTCACACGTTAAAGTAACTTGAATCACAAACTGCGATCGAATGTTAAAACACTTGGTACGAATTTAGATCGCGAACACTTTCCATAGTTTTAATATCGGATAAAATTCGCGACGAAACTTGCAAATTGGCCAATTTGGCGTCCAATTTGCATCAGTCAACTTGACAGTCAGTTCACACCTAGTTAGCTTTTGGAACAAGAAAGTGACCAGCAAGAGGCAGACGGGGAGGAAATGACAGACTGTTCACTTGGAAGAGAACAGAAACCGGTCGCATGCTCTCTCATGCATTTTATATGAGCTTAGCCCATCCAGTTCTTATTAATCTTAGAATATACAAATTTTACAGACCGTTTTCCTTCTTTCATATAATGCTTTAAAATTTTTTCTTTACTTTATGTTTACAAAACCAATACCTTTTTTTATTCCTGATACATGGAAATTTTAGTTTTTCTATAGTTTATACAATGAAAAATTCTTGCCCCACTCTTATTTGGGGGTCGTAAGTAACAAAAAGTAAAGACGAGATCCTCTCAAGTCTCGCGCGCGTTCATCAGGCTCGGTCTGTCGTACTTTGTTGTTATATTCCTTCGGTAGGTTACCTCGGCCTCGACACCGTCAAACCGATATTCTCGCGAGAACCCTGCAAATTCATGGATACGAAATTTTTTTGTAGTGGGGTCTTGTGCTGGAGAAATGAACCCGCCCCACGATATCACAATGCTAGCCTGCCAGCGCATTTACGCGTTCTCAGACTTTGCTCGCTGAGGCAGCAGATCATCGCTGCAGTCCTGAACGGATAGCTAAAAATCTTCAATTGACTACAATTTATTTGTGTTACTCACAAACTAAATCTTGCACAAATTAAATGAGCATTTTAAAGTATAAGACTATACTGTCAGTCTCTAATTCCCTTCGTTTGTAAACTTGAGTAACATCTGCCAGCTACATCATTGTTTGAGTGTGGAGGGTCGCATGCTTGGCTATTTTTGAAAGACGTCAATGAAATAACTAAGTATATATTGTTAGTTTTGAAAATTACTTTGGAGTGCACAGACGTGCTTCTTAGTAATATTTTCAATTTCAATTTGTGCTGTTAAATAATTTTAACAAAATATCAGAAAAATTTTGTTTAGGGAATGCTTGCTTCATTTGTGATAAACCTTTGAAAGAAAGTGAAGTTGTTGTTGATGACGGTGGAATGAAGACTTTGATTGATGCGAATTTTGAAAGAAATAATAAGTTTTTTGAATACTTGAAAGACAAGCAATCTGTGACAGTCCATGTGCAGTGTCGTAAAATGTACACTCGAAAGAGTAGTATTGCTGCGGATAAAATACCGCGCGAGACAGAACAAGGTAGTACATCTACAATAAGTCGACCTCATACTAGAGCACAATCAAGTCAGCCAGATTTTTTTTTTAAAAGATATTGCTTATTTTGCGGCAATGAAGCAAAAGAACAAAGCTCAGAATGGTCCTCGTAAAATATATAATATATCTACATCTGAATTTAAAGATTCCATCCTAAAGGTAGCTAGGAACCCTTCTGATGGCGTAGCAAATGCTGTTATTGCCCGCATTGATTATGAGTTTGACTTAGTTGCTGCTGAAGCTTACTACCATAATCAATGTTATAACCCTTTCTGAGGCCCACTACGGGGCATAAAATCGGTCGTCCCGTTGGCGATGGAGGAACTATTTGGATACATTGAAAATAATGATGATTGTCAATTTTCATTGCAAGGTTAAAAGACATCAGCAAAAATCCAACTATAGATAATAAAGTAATTAATAGAAGATTAAAGTCAAAGTATGGTAATAAAATTATTATAACTGAGAAACAAGGGAGTTTAACAATTATATGTTTTATTAACGATCAACAGTATAAACTCAATAAGGCTTGCTATGATAACAAAAAACAGAACACAAACGAAGAACGATTCAAAATACCAAAAGCTGCTGCAACAATTATTTGAGAGGATATTCAATCAGTAGTGGTTGACAATGATAATTATTCCCCGCCGAAATAACTGTTGAAGTAGAATCAGACAATTATCTATCATAATAAAATTTAGAAGAAATCAACTCATTCCACTTTGATTATAAGCAATAGTACCACTCATTTAATCAATAGGGTATGATCTGATCAAATTTCCTTTATCACATTAGAGCGTGGAGTATGCCTACTGGGGAAACTACGTTAACAAAAATGCGACAAGTACATTAACTCATAGGTGGTGCGGAAATGTGTGCATATTATGTAGAATATTTCAACTGTTAAACCCGTGATATATCACGAATGGTAATCCGAACCAAAAAACTGGCTGAATAATTTTTGTAGAGAGTCGTATGATCTACAATTTTGGCCACCTTATTTTCATGATAAAACTTACCGTTTCTGAGAAAATGGGAAAACTTGAATTTTTTAACGTTTCACCTCGGATAAATTTTTTTTGCAGAAGTAGAAGCGAAAAGGATTTTTGACATTTCATTTGTAATGGTTTATTTGACGTCTATAAAAATTTTCAGCTCTATGCGAATTTTGTCTAAAGTCTAGATTTTTTGCAGATTTTGACTGGACTATATGGCAAATTGTGACGTTATTGATGAAAAAATAACGCCAACTGACGTTATTTCGAACAACAGACTCGGATTTAAAAAGTAAGCCAATTTGATTATAAGACAATGTGTCGTTATTGATGATAATTTTAACGATGGTAGCTCTGAATAGCAATGAATAACAGAAAATGAGACGATAATGTTGATATAAATTATAGAGTCTGCATGGTGTAGCAGTCAGAGCATTCACCCCCGTACGCCGAAAGTCCTTGGTTCGAGTCCCATATGCGACAACGAGATTTTCTTCGAATGATTCTTCGGAGGGACTATAAGCCCTTTCGGCTATGATACGTGCTGGTTTAAAATCAGAACGTATCGCAACCGGGTGGACGGACACACGGCCAAAGTGTGATACTGACCATATCACCTTCCTGAGTGCCGACACATTTGATCAAGATAATGAGGTACTCTAAATATCTCTAAGTGAGGGCCCAAAAGGGGCATTAGTGCTAAAGCAAAATCATAAACTTCCAGAAATAATAAAACTAGAATTTTTGTATGCCGTATCGATAGTAATCTCTTATCGTCGGCATCATCATCTTCCAGTTCAGCAGAATCATCACTTTTCGGAAGACCGATGGTTTTGTTAATGACGGAACGTACCGGGAAACATTGATACTGATAGCTATAGCAGTCATGAACAACCAAATATCTTTTTTGATGCCGCAACTACTCAATGATCCGCATCCTGGAACGCCAACTTCTAATGCAGGGAGTTCTGCCTTAATTTGAAACCCATTAAATAAAGGACGAAAAAAAAACAAGACAGCCAAAAAAGTGGAAGCAAAATATTACTAAAGAAAAAGAAATAGTAGAGAATGCTATGAAAAATTAGACATGTAAGAAAAACGAAAAATCCAAGTGCCGAGAATTGTACCCTCAAGCGCTACAAATACGAATATTATAGCGAGGACGAAAAAAAAAATTATTCAACGTATACTAGGAGCCTGGAGATCTTGAGATGTATGATAGCAGCAATTCGTTGCTGATTGGATGAAAATCGTCAAACATACAAACCGCTAAGTTTATAACGGAGGAACTAACTAGCAATGCGTTTTATTTCAAAAAATCTCCGTTGGCAGCACCAGCCGGAAAGGTAAATTTCTCGTATGTAGCATAAGGGTTCGAAAAAAAATTTGGCTTGCCTACTATTAGACTTCTTACTGCAATGTTCGTAGCACCACATGGGTATTTATCAACATAAAAAGAATCTGCCGACGTTCGTATTTAGAGACCCTTTATAGAGGCGTAAATATTTTGCTAATTAAATTGAGTTGCACACGTATGGATCGCATATTGAAAATCGGCCGATAATAAATTGTTATAAATATAAAAATACAGGTTCCGTCCTCATATTTGCTGCTTACACATTTCACAGTGGTTACCACACAAAGGTGATAATTTGCCGGCTTAAAAAGCTCAATAGTTAATTTCAAAAATTTCCATAAAAGTTAAATCAGCGCTTGCGTTGCCAATAATATATACATTTTAAATTATTTTTGAACCATCAGGGGCCGCCATTTTGGATTTTTATTGAAAACGGCTGCTGAAAATATTAAGCTGTTTGTATAATTTTGGACTTTTTTATTTGTCATCCGGTTTGCATAATTTTTTACAGGTTAAATTAACTTGCCTTAATAACTTTTAATTTCCAGTTTCATTGAAATCTGTTGAGAAACTTGCTTGCTAGAGGGCTACAGAAATAAAAAAAATTTAAGTCACCCCCCTGATGGGGAGACCCCCCGTTAAACCCCTTTAAATATTTTTTGCACTGCAAATTTCGAGAGGCATCACTTTTGACCAACGTAGAAAATTTCCTCATTCTAGATCATGTGGTTTGCGGGAAAACTTGTTGTGACGCACGAACAAACGGACGGACAGACAGATAAATTGCGATTTTATAATTTTTTAGGGTGTTGTAAAAATATTTTAGAATATCCTAAAAATTGTCTGCTTTATAAATACTTCCGAGCTAAGTCATTTAAAACGTTTCCATGAAAAATATTCATTATTTCAGTTGCTACTAAAATAGCGCATTGCGCTTACCTTCTGACCTTTGGGGGCCGCCATTTTGAATGCATGCATTTGATTTTGGATTATTTTAAATCTTTGTGTGCTAGGACCTCATCAGTCAATGTGCCAAATCTCGTTCAAATCGGAGTTTCACTCTGGACAGGGCAAAAGTATTCAATTTTTAGTGAAAATGGCAGCTAAAAATATTACGTTTTAAACTTTCAACTTTTTTATCTTTCATTCGATTTTAATATTTTTTTGCATAATACAAGAACTTAGTACAGAGATCTATAATCCCAAGTTTCATCGAAATCGGTCGAAAAATGTGATCGCTAGAAGGCCACAAAAACCTGGAAAAAACGCATATTTAAACCGCCGCGATTTTGAAATTTGCATATGCATGATCACCAAAATGTCAAAATACTTCGATCTACTTGATTCTTATCTTAGAAACAAGTTTCATATACATCGAATCAAAAATGCGACTTTTAGAAGCTTTTGAAGTTTTGAGCTTCAACTGGCCGCCATTTTGTTTTTTGCGACCTGACCTTCAGTTTTTTTACATAATTCTTTAGATACTTATAGTTTTTATCAAACTATCGAATTTCATCGGTTGAAAGCTTTGGTCACAACTCATATACAACAACAAAATTTTGTACGACTTTAGATTTTTTATTGTGAGATTCATCACATACTCGTACATCAGTGAACCTTTGTAACAAATTTCATCTATATCAGAGCGTTACTTTGGTCAGAACAGAAATCACGATTTTCCGTCCAAAATGGCCGCCGTTTTGTTTCCGCCTGGCCGATATAGCTAGATCACGTCGTATTTATAAATTATCTATAATTTTTCAAAGGTAATTTATAATCTTCCTTTTTATGTTAAAAAAAAATTAAAAAGAAATATTTCTTTTGTATTGTTTGTAATTCGTTTATAAATTCGTCGGAAATGCCGGCCAACTTTGACCGGTTGTATCTCAGGAGCTAGTGCACATCATTCAACTTTTTTATTTTTTAAGAAGCATTTTTTACAGTACTTTCTAACGCATGTTTTTCGAATTTAATTTAAATCAATAGTTACCTAGATATTCAATTTATTTAAATAAAAAAAAATTATATAATTTTAAAAAATTCCTGAGACCGCCTAATGATCCGATTTTAGTGTTATAAAATGCGTTCAATAGGTGTAGTGTTCTTTTATAAGTAAAAAACAAATTCAAACTTCTATATGCTTTAGTTTCTGACTTGCAAGATTTTTAAAATATTGAATTTTTTCAAATTAAATTTAAATTGCAAAATTATTATGCGAAATGTACTGAATCGATTTTGATGTGCTGTTTTATTACACAATAAAAATTTTTTAGCGATAAATTAAATAAAAAAAGTATGTTTTTTTCCTTTTTTTATGAATTTGATGCTATTATGCGGCAAGGGTAAAATATTTTAAATATTCTTATAGAAAATTTAATTACACACATGCTGAGAGGGAGGATAAGTCAATTATTTTTAACCCGTTATTTCACAACTGTTTCTGAAAAAACCGATGTGCCCCCTCTCAACAGCCAAATGTAGTCGTTATTTTACAGACCCGGCCTGGTCTATTTATGAAAATTTGTAAAAAGCTTTCACAATTACAATGACCATCTTTTTATTATAGAAATTTTATTTTTTTATTTACTTCAAGGATAAAACACTGCACTATCATTAACAAGACTGAAAATAAAGTTCCTTTGCTCTGGATTATATTTTAAGTTTAAAAGACTGGGAATAAAGTGTTTAAATTCACAACTGCTGTTTTTTTTTAACCGACTTCCAAAAGAAAGAAGGTTATCAATTCTTCGCGTATATTTTTTTTGTACATAGATAGATAGAAGAGTTTTGTATATAGATAGTAGAAGAGTCCTGTTTTTGGCAAATGATACGGGTTTCTTTCAGTTAGGTCCCGTTTAAAGGATAAGAAATTAAAGCAACGGTAAAGGGCTTTTACCGTTAAAACTAGAAAAATTCCGACTTTCACCCCGATTTTTCAGCATAACTGATCGACGCGTGTGAGGATTTTGATTGTAGAGGTTTCAAATGAAGGACAAAATATTAATCTAAAATGTATCGGAACAGAATTTAAATCCTAGCAAGGACTCTGTAGATATTAACAGTTAAATATGATACATTGATGTCG